>JANHZT010001312.1:118754-131374 GCA_032468215.1 Stegonotus admiraltiensis
TAAGGTACAACACTTAATGATAGTCATAGGGAACAAATAAGCAATCAAATCCTATTAGGAAACAGTCAATATAAATCTTAAGGATATCAGCAAGAATGTTACATATATATATATATATGTATATATACATATATATATATATTATAATTCCACCTTTGGTATTGGGTTCATAGGTAGGACTACATTTTAAGAAGGATTCAGACCAAGCATAACAGAGTCAAAGAAGAGTAATTCCTCTGAAGGGAGAAAAAGGGAATTGGGAATGGCCAGCCTTGAGAAGATTAAGGAGATATGTGATAGCCCTCTTCAAATAAACTAGACTAGAACAGACTATCAAACTTCCAGCCCATGGGCCGGATGCGTCACGTGCTGGCCACTCTCACACCAGTTTTAGCAAAGGGGGAAAAGGTCCTGATACGTCACATGACACCCCCGTGACGATGTGAGTTTGACACCCCTGGACTAGAAGATCTCCAAGGTCCCTTCCAACTCTTCTCTTCTAGTCCATTCCATTCTTTACCTGGAAGAATGTCACTGAGAAGATCAAGATCTATTTTCCACTATTCCAGAGTCAGGACACTAAACTATGGTTTCTTTTTTTTTTTTTGCTTTGATTTATATGCCGCCCTTCTCTGGAGACTCAGGGCGGCTTACAATGCATTAAGCAATATTATTATTACAGAATATTATTACAGAAAGACCAATATTGATTTAATAAGAAACTAACATAGTCCTTACTTTTAGGGTACTTTCCCCTTTACCAGATATATTTCAATGGATACCAGAAAACCATCTATTGGACATGCTGTAATTGGATTTCTGCAGCAAGTGGGGACTCCCCGCCTCAAATGGTCCCATTTAGCTTTATGATTCTGTGGAGGAAAGCAAGTTACAGGGAGGAAAACCTTTGGAACAAAGTCTAGATGAGTGACTGATGCATGCAAAAGTTATTCTTTACTTCCCAATATATCCTTACTATTACCCGCAGTTGAAGTGCTGATGTGATTGTCATAATAGAATACTGATGTAAATTGCCCCCCTGTACATGCATTCCTCCATAGCTCTTTTCCAACCTTATTTGAAAAAATGAACTGTTCCCAGATTACTGCAGCAAACCATTCATTTAAGAACGCCGTTTTTGTTTACAAGTAGTCCTTGTAAACAATCATTTGTACAACCATTTGCTTAGTGATCATTTGAAATTACAATGCACTGAAAAAAGTGACTTATGACCGTTGCAGCATCCCCATGGTCATATGATCAAAATTCATGTTTGACTCATATTTAAGATGGTTGCAATGTCCCAGGGTAATATCACCTTCTGTGACCTTCTGACAAAGTCAATGGAGAAACTAGAATCACTTAACAACCGTGTGACAAAGCAGTGACTCATTTAACAATTGTGGCAAGAAAGGTTGTGAAATGGAGCAAAACTTACTTAACAGCTGTTTCACTTAGCAATGGAAATTTTGGGCTCACTTGTGGTTTTAAGTTGAAGACTACCTGTATTATCGACACCTGTTTATTCATTTCTGAAGATGTGATGCCACTTTGTGAGGATAAAGCATCCTAAAACATCACCTGTGGCTGTCATACTCTATGAGATTGTAAACTTCTGACCATAATGGGGTGTATATTTTCTGCATGTTGGCCAAAATTCCTAGCAATAAACGCTCTATGAGCTCTTCTTCTACTAACAGAATAATTTGAGAGTTCTTAGTTGAACAAGAATGTCCAGGGGGAACAATTGGGTTTATGGATGGAATTTATATTTTCATTCTTGCTCTCTTTCTTCTAACTTCTGTTGTTAGATTCTTCTGGTTTTTTCCCCCCAATGTGAGGCTATAATGATAATATTTGACTTTTAGCAGGCCTATAACACTGTGATGGCAAACCTATGGTACGCAAGCCTCAGGTGGCATGCGGAGCCATATCTGCGGGCCGTTGCCCTAGCTCAGCTCCAGTGCGCATGCTTGCGCCGGCCAGCTGATTTTTGATTGGCCCCGCCCATGCTGCTTCTTTCCTCCCAGGAGTCTCCACGCAGCCCGTTTTGGATGCCAGGTAAGTACAGGGCTCACGTGGAGGCTCTGGGGGGGCATTTTTGGCCTTTGAAGTGGTGGTGGGGAAAGGCAGTTTTTGCCCTCCCCAGGCTCCAAGAAAGCCTCTGGAGCCTGGGGAGAGTGAAAAACGGGCCTTCCGGGTCTACCGGAAGTTGGGAAACGAGCAGTTTCTGGCCTCCAGAGGCTTCAGGGAGGCCTGCTAGGCCCAAAACAGGGCACAGGGGGTTGTGCATGCATGTGCGGGGAGCGGGGGGTGTCACGCGCACATGTGCATGGTGCGGGGGGACATTAAATTATGGGTGTGGACACGCGCTATCGCACACACGCTTTGACCACCTGAGGAAAAAAAGGTTCGCCATCACTGCTATAACATAACCCATTGCATTTCTCCCTTGTCTCTATATGGGAGAGCAACAGTTTCTCCTTGGAGCAACAGGAGCACCTCCTATCTCCAAAGGATGCTGCAAAGTAGTTTTCGTATTGTTTCTTCTGAAGTTGTGGCTGAGCCATTCATGCCACTACAACAGTGGTGGGTTGCCCCCAGTTTGCACTGGTTCTATAGAACCGGTAGTAAAACCGGTGGGAGGCTCCGCCCACTGACCCTGATGCCATGAAAACTCTTCTGTTTATGTGCAGAAGAGCGCGCGAGCGAGCAAAATGAGCGAGTTCGCGCAGCCTCATTGCAAACCGGTAGTAAAGGTAAGTAGAACCCACCCCTGCACTACAAGCATAAGTATACCACACTTGGATTGGCCCTGTCCTCAAATCTTACTAGATGTTTGTTTTTATGAGGGAATGACCTTCTCACATTGTGCTAAAGGGTGGAATGCAATATTGTAATACTATAATTTGATTTCTGGCACACCGGTATTATGGTGGGCTCTATCCATGCCACATTTAACACTGAGTATAGTAGCAGATGTGCATGAATGATGTGCTATAAGCAGAAGCAGTGAGAATAGATAGTGTGCTTAAATGTTCTATGTCAATTTCTGCAGATGTGTTAGAACCTCAGCTCCCAAAATTCCAACCCTGCTCAGCCTTTGAGAATTATAATTCCAAACCTCTGGAAGGCAGCGTACTAGAAAAGAATTTCCCATTCTTGCTGGGTTCATCAAGTATTGGAAATTATTTAATTCTATAAACCACTATATCTAATTCCTCATGACCCTCATGTGATTTCCTGAGATTCACTTGGTCTAAGCATAGTTCCTTTCTCTATCCTTACTTTGCCTGCATGTTAAGATTATCTGTTCCCTATAGTTAGTGTCAGAGCTCTAGTGTTTGTTCCAGCTGAAGAGGATCCTCTTTTATTTCCATGAATTAAAGTCAAAATTCCTGGTTATAAATTACCGTATCTCTTTAGTCTCAGATGTCAGCATAACTTAGTTCCATTAACTATCTATTTCCTTTGGAAGGTTTAACAGCTGTCACTGCTGCCTGTAGATCCCAGTGAAACAAGGCATCATAGTGCATACTAGTTCAAAAATTGAAACAACTGGTGATTTCTGTAAATACAGCAGCATAGCACATTTAGTAATTGAGCAACTATTACATCCAAAGCATGTAAGGTCATCCAGAGCAATAATTACGTTCTTTTTAATGCATGTTGAGTCTTGAGCCAGTTACGTAGATTGCAAAGACCAGTGGCAGATCAGGTGTGGTTAGGGCCAGGTGAGCAAATTTTGAAGGCTGATTGAGGTTTGCACTGGGACTTTCAGTGACACTTTGAAGAGTATACAGGTAGTCCTCAGCTTTCAACACTTCATTTAGTGACGTTCGAAGTTACAGCAATACTGAGAAAAGGGACTTATAACCATTTTTGTCACTTATGACCATTACAGCATCCCCATGGTGACGTGATCAAATTTTGGCAGGTGACTGATACTTATGATGGTTGTAGTGTCCTGGGGTCATGTGAATCACTTTTTACCATCTTCTGACAAAGTCAACAAAGGAGTCAGATTCACTTAATAACCACGTTACTAACTTTAACAGCTGCAGTGTTTCACTTAACAACTGTGGCAAGGTTGTAAAATGGGACAAAGGTCACTTAACAACTGTCCTATTTAGAAACAGAAATTTTGGGCTCAGTTGTAGTCGTAACTTGAGGACTACCTGTACTCAAGAAATTGTGGGTGGAATCAAGGTAACAACTAAAGTTCACCTGACATGACTGATTTCTACATTTAATTAGTGTATTAAGTGTAGGTTATATGATCATTTTGGTTATGTGTTTAGTAATTTCCTCTGTCACATGAAAAATGCAGTTCAGTCATAATAACTTTTGGAGGATTCTAAGGCTTCAAAAGGCAGAACTCTGATTTCATAGCATTGGCAAGAAGAAGAGCTACATCATTGCATCCACCACCACCTCTGCCCCAACTGAGATAATCTCAAAACTTCTTGTTGGTCATTTCTGTCTAGGCTGGTTGTTTCATGGAATCTCTCACCTAATCTGGTTCTTTTCCTGCTTGTACAGTAACAGTCCTCATTCCATTGCCTCGTTTTCAAAGGTCAATGAATTTAATGGCACTGTGCAAAACTGTAGTTACCTGTTGCAGGGTGAGAAGGGACAAGAATTTTCCAGAGGCACAGAGGTATTTATCTATATTGCTATTTAATATATACAATGACTTTAGCTTAAACCATACATATACAGACAATTTGAAGTATAGATTTTCTTTCTGGGCTGCAGGGTTTTCTATCTTGTGAGGGTGGAAGAATAACTCTTTTCTGGGCTTTTTGGATTCTACCACCTTCATCAAGGTGTCCTTGCTGTCTTCTGGTCTTTTTCTCCAAAAAGTAGAGACCTTTCCATCAGCCAACCTTCTCAACAGATCTCTCTGTCTGGTTCTGCTTGTTGAATCTTCTGATATCCATATAGGACCACTCATCCTGCCACATCACCAAATCTTTCTTGAGAGTTGAAATCAAATGTCATGACTCAAATCAAGTATTTGAATAACTTAATGAAAAGAAATATTTATGTGAATTTTTTCCCCAGATTTTATCTTCCCCACTTTTTAAAGAAAAAAATGTGTAGAGTATAAAACTCTTGCCAGTGAATTTGACCCTTTGAATAATCCAGTTTGATATGTACAGCAGATGGTAAATCTTGCCATCTTATTGTCCTCAAATATGAGGTTAAAAAAAAAGGTAAGGCATGTTTCTTCAATTTGTCCTCCAGCCCTCTGGAAAAGACCATGCTAAGCATTTTTTAAAGGACCCATTAGAACATAATTGTGTTCGTACTTGTTTACAAGTAGAGTATCATTGAGTTCAGAAGGATTTAATCTCAGGGAGGTGCAATTAAAATTACAACTTTTGTTTTACTGTAATTAACTCTCCTCCAAAGGTATTCATGTATGCTAACAATTAAATACGTTAAGCAGAATATGCCTGGGGTTGTACATGATATATTCACGTGTAACAGACTTCATTCCAAAATGCATAGATTTGAGGACAAATAAAATATAAAAGTAGTAAAAGAATTTCATGATATCTCTTCAATAACTATTTATAGATGTTGTATTTATTATGTTTTATTTTTAATTGGCAGCAAATGTCAGCATAATTTTATCTTGTGCTTTGGCCAAAGGTCGTCTCTCCTTTTTAAATAACAGATTATTTAAATTAATTGGCAGAATTTTTTATGCAAATATGATTGTATTATAGAACCACATCTGAATTATTTTCCCCAACACTCTCAGGATTTTGTTGGCTGCTTTTATAAACCACACTACTAGCTTTGGTAGAATATGGTCAAATAAAAGCAAGGAAATTGTAGCCAGGGGTCATCCGGCCAAATCCTGAAGAATCAACAGTACTCTTATTATCTTTAGAGTAGACACTGTCCATGGTAAGAGTGAATGGGGCTGGCCCCAAATGATATAGAAGATAATGACCAATGGGCAGGATGATGATTGTGACAAGATATTACACTAATTGAAGAAGTCAGATCTTTTATCCAAATGCCTGAGATACAACATCCAAAGAACATTCTCTGACAGTAAAACTATGCAACAGTAAATCTGAAGGCTGAACCACCTATTGCCCATAAATTTTCTCAAGGTCTGTCGTTTAAGGCAGGCAAATTTAGTTTTCCAGAAAGAATTTTCATCAAGAAATAGATTGCTAAATAGGATCTGAACTGATTATTATCTGAATGGGATCTTGTACTTTGCTGCTTCTTGATGTCATTATTGGCAATGATTTTGCACATGCATGTGATGTTCCAGTCTTGACTTGAGCTTAAGCAATGCAAGGAGGAAAGATCATTGATGCAATTGCCCAGACTGGGCTATGGAACGTGGTTTCTGAATTTCATCTTGCTCCTACCATTCCATGAATGCTGTAGGTGACTATTATCCAGATTCTAATCCTGTATTCCCCATCACTAGAATTGTGAATAGTGAATATTTTGATAAGACTGTTCTAAGGATCTATAAAAGATCCTGAATGCTGAAAGTCCTGTCATGATGATGATGATGATCCAAGATGAAGATTGCTAACCAAGATGAAGAGACAAACTTTCCTTCAACAACTTTTCCAAGATGTTCTGTGCACTGATTAAACGTTATTTCCACAATCCTCAACAGAGACCCCAGTTTTATATGTGTATGTTTTCAGTCTTTCAGTAACATGGTGATCACAGACATTTTATCTTTGGGGAAACGGGGGAATAGAGCCAACTTTGGGCTAAGATTCAGATTGCAAAACCTCCTGTTTAGAATGTAGAGTCTCTGAGGCACCAGGGAAGAGCTTGTTGGCTTTACTTTCCTACACAAGATAACACAATGTAGTCTGCTGCCAAGGGGAAATTGAAGAATGTGCTTTTTTTCATTGCTGCAGTGAATTGGGATGTAGTTAGAGGAATTCTAGGATCTCTACTAGTCTGGCAAGCCAGTCAACAGAAAGGTGACATGGCTGAGTTTTCAGATGACTTCTAATAATTAGGTGGACTGTCTTTCATTAGGGCTCTGGTCAACCCTGCTGCTCACGCCATCATCATTCCTTCCCTATCAGACTCCTGCCCAGTTCATTCATCTGAACTTTGGCTGTTCTGAATTAGTTTCTAAGATCTAAGCAGTAAACACACTCTGAATGCTATAAAATTTTACTCTAGAGACATTAGCAGTACAAAAGATTTCTGCCCCATTCCCCACCCAATATTTTGAACTTCTGGCTTGGCTATATGAGATCAAGAAAAGTACTTCAAGCATCACTGAACTGCCCTGTGCTGAGTCCAGGGTTTGGCTTTTGTTTTTGGTAGCTTGACCTGTGAAATTTTACTCTTCAGATCCCCTTTTCCAAATACTGTGCATTGTAAAGATAGTAGCTTTTATATCAGAATGGCCTTTAATAGACTACTGTGAAACCAAATGGAATTTCTGGGTGAGAAGTATGTTTTTTCCCCATCGTTGCTATATTGGGCACCAGTTTGCAACTAGTTCTTGAAAGAGCTAATCAAGCATAGACCACAGATGAGGATGTGATAAAAATGGCCGCAACTCCGGTTGATTCCCAAGTACAGTTATATAGCAAGCAGGGTACATTTCTGCCAAGTAGTCACTAGTCCAATCTGTTACATTTCTATACTTACAGGAAGTATATAACCCAGGCAGGAAACTTGCATCTTTCCTTATGCCAGGCTGTGGAGGCTTCCAGCACTAACATGGGAAGTGGTCATGCCACAGTCCAAGCCATGTACTTGTGGTTCATAGTTGCTTTCACTGACAAAGAGGATCCAGCAACAGAACAAACCGGCCCTGATCTTACCAAGCCACAGGAAATAAGTCATTTATTTCACAAAACAACACAGGCTAGAGAAGGTTGCCATTTTGTGTGGTTTATCATTACTGGCTTCTATTTTTGGTTTTGCATATTAAATCATAAATATATGCTTTGTCTACATGGGAGATATGCATTTCTGTCTCTCTTAAATATTTTGATGGACTTACTTAGGAATACAGAAAAAATATATATACTGAATAATTTATATTTTGCTGATAAAGAAATAAAGGGAGACTAGTATAGATCTATTTCAAGCTTTTTAGCTTTCATCAGCTAGCCATACCCTGAAAGGCGAAAGGGAGCAGAATGCCCCCTCCCCCATGTTGGGGTAGACCAGGTGTCTCGTTAGAAAAAGAATACTGAAGAATATATATACTGAAGATATGCCTTAAAGCAGTTTTTCCCAATCTAATCCCCAAATACGATATTGCAGTTCCCAAATTATCTGAAAAGCATCAGGCTGGAAATAACTGCTAAATATTTATCTGTTGCACTGTAAATTATGACCATAGAAGTCCTGTGAATATCCAATTAGCCTGTTTATTAAAATGGGGCATTTCAATATCTGAATAAAGGAGAGTATAGCTTGTGTAAATTGCTTCATTGGGTTTTTTTTCTATCTAGAGTCTAGACCAGGGGTGTCAAACTCAATTTCATTGAGGGCCACATCAGGGTTGTGTTTGACCTTGGAGGGCCGGGTTGGGCATGGCCATGGTGGGAATTTGACACAGGCTCAAGATGCATTTTTTCCCCTTTGCATTCAAAACAGCTATTCCAGACAAAGGGAGATTTACTTTCTGTCACAAATAGTCTAAATTCCATAATGTAGAGATTAAAGACATGTAGAGTCCCCGGCTGCTATGACTCTTGTATAGGAGCATATCAGAATATGTGCATAATATTGTCAGAACAGAGTTGTTCAAAAGCCTAATGTGAGTTAAGACAACCTAAACAACATCCAGAGTATGTATTTATACTTACTAGGTTGAATGATAAATTAACATTTAGAACAGGGGTGGGTTCTAGTTACCTTTACTACCCGTTCGCAATGGGAGCGCGCGCTGAATTGAAAAATATATTTTCTGTCTTTGTTTCTCGCTGTCTCTCTTCCTTGGCTGCTTTTCTCTCCATAGGATGAACTATCTTCTTGCATAGTATCAGTGAACTCAGTGAGATAATGGCAACAGCATAAAGGTCTTTCATTAGTCATGCAGTGTGTTTGCTTAACTATTTAAAAGTTGGAAAAACTACTGCTGACTCCATATTAGAAACCCATCCCCTTTTAGCAGATGTTATTTTTCTATAACATCATGGGAAAGAGCCATAAAAATGGATATTCAAACAGCATATATTTGATTACTAGTTTTATGCAATCCTGTTCTAATTTTATATGAATATCAATGCACGTGTCATGAAAGGATTATATCAGATTGGCTTCTGGATTATTTTAATGACAATCAGTTGGAACTCGATCTTGGTCAGCATAATAGTAATCACAAACATTCTTTATTGTGTGTGTCAGAGTGCTGATTTTTTGGCTCCTAGTGCTCTTATACAACGAGCTGTTTTGATGCAACAGGTGCTGAATCCACTTGGGTGTTCTGCATCCTATCTGGAGATAATTTCAGTGGCAAAGAGGCTGTTATTCAATAACTATTTGCCAATGATGTAGGGCAGTAAGTAGAATCATTAAGCAGAAGGAAAACTCAGAGTATAGGTTAATGAGGAAATAAGGGGAAAGTGCTGAGAAAGGAGAATGTGTGTGAGAAAACATTGGTTGTTGTTTCCTCAATGCTCAACAATGTCAGTCAAACATTTTGCAGCTGCATTTGCACAGCATGGGAAGTTTGGTTAGTTTTTATTTGGGTTACGTTCTTTTGTGTTGTACATCAAACGCATATGCTTAGTAGGGCAACGTCTTGCATGCATTCCACACAATGGTGAATTCAGGAATCAGACAGAGTGTTTTGAGCAAACATAGCCATTGAGTTGTAGTACAGGAAAAAGACTAAATCAGGTGCTGAGCAGTTGTTTTTTTTAATAGTAGTGTTTCAACCTAAACTTTTATTTTCCTGCATTAATTTGATACAAAATAAATAAAAAAATCAATGGAAGCCTTTTACACACACACCTTTCCTGAGAGGAGGTCGCACCTCAGAAAACCACCGATAAAGGGCCCTTGCAGCTCTGTTTTTAACCTCTGGCTGTCTCTCTCCAGCTTATGGCATTCCCAGCATTGGCAGCTGCCTCATTCTGCCTAATGAGTCAATCTGGTAGTTTTCCACACTTAAAAGCTCTTATTAAAAACTGTGGCTTAGAGTCAAGCAACTGTACCAGTGGTGGGTTGCTCCTGGTTCTGTCCAGTTCTTGCGAACCGGTAGTAAAAGCGGTGGGAGGCTCCACCCCCCCAGACATCATAATTGATGATCTGTGCATGTGTAGAAGCTTCTACGCATGCTAGAAGCGCGCACTCCCACTGCGAACCGGTAGCAAAGGTAAGTAGAACCCACCCCTGAACTGTACACAATGAGTACAGATTTGGAAAAGGAAGCTGGTAGCTCAACCTGAGCACCGCTTTACCCTCCTAAGAAAATAGCAAAATAAGCCACTTCCTGGTACTCAGGCTGACTGTTTACTTGTCCTAAATTAAGAAATTAGGGATACCAAAGCTGTTCAAGTCTTGGTATTTAGAATTTTGGGTCCTTACAGCTATTGGTTTCCTAATAACAATACCACCAGCAAGGAGCTGTTGTAAAATCCAATTTGGGTCAGTTATTTATGTCTGTTCTGTACTCACACACAGCTCAGGTAGAGAATCATGCAGCGCAATTGTGTGGAATGTGCACAGCTGAGAATCTTCCCCAATGCTGGGTTGAAGCCAGAACTACAGACAGTACAAGTTTGTTTCTGCTTATTGAGGCAGAAGGGCAATGCTATTAATTCCGGGACAATTAATAGTTCCCCCAGATAGCCACGTTGCTGGGTGGAAAATATCACTACCTCAGACTGGTGGCAGATGACCAAATGGTGGGCATATATTTGCGTGCCATCATGAGTCATTGGGCATAATGACCCCTTTGGATGCTGGTGTATTTGAAATCTTACGGGCTGCTGCAGCTGCCTCAGTTCGGGCTTGGATGATTACATCTGGTCTACCATTTATCATCCAGGAGGTTAGAATGAGATGCCTTTCAAACCATATAGGTTTCTCCAGCAGAGGGCAGTCATTCCATGTACTGTATTGCATTGATATCACACATCACCCAAAATTTAATTGGTAAGTTCTCATTATCCCCAATGTGTCATTTTATTTTTAAGCACTCTTCATTATATACATGCATCTTCAAAGTTTGCTTGCCATCTTGTGATTGGGTTGTGGATTATCCATCTGTTCATCTCACAGCAATACAAAACAAATAATTACTTGGGAACTTAAAAACCACTATAGATATAACTACAATAACTCAACATTTCTGTACAGCAGGATTCATTTTTAATATCAACCTCTTGTGTTTTCAGTTAACCTTATATTAATGCAGTACATTTTAATGACATCTTCACCAATGTGGAGGTATTGAACTGAACTCTAAAATATAAAACTAGGATTAAGTACAATTTAATTTGGAAATTAGTTTTTGGATAAATGACCTTATTAGGGCAATCAGGAAGAAAAAAAAATGTCTCTAATTTAGATCTCTTCCTCCCTATGATTACTTTACTTTACTTTACTTTATTTCAGATTTCTATACCACCCTTCTCCAATAGGACTCGGGGGTGAACAGCCAACTAAGATACAAACGTAAAATACAAAATTTAAAAACAATTAAAAATATTAAATAATTTGGCCATGAATTTTAAAACATCCCAGATAAAAATCCCAATTTAAAATCAATAAAAGAGGGGATTAAGCCAGCCCTGATGAAAGCCGGCCTGATGAAACAAGATATGACAAGATGAAACAAGATCAGCCCGGCCTGATATGACGTATATATTGAATTGACCTATGCCTATTGTGACTCGAATCAAGTCTTGAGATTTTTAAATAGTTACCAAAAAGTCAATATGTTTGGAATTGCTGCTTAATTATTTCTTTATGCCTTGCTTTGCTACAATGGTTGATTTCTCCAGGGGCTGAACATTAATTCTCCCAGACCTAATTAGCTGTAGCTCAGGAATGTAGGTGTTCTTTATTTTAGAAGAGTGTGTTGCTTTGGTACTTACTTCAGTAACTTGCATAGTTTTATTAACTTTCTTATTAGCACCTTAGGAACTTGCATTTAATTTAATTTAGCCCAAATATACTGTTCTACGCAAACAGAGACTACTCTTATCGGTATATGGCCAGCCATCTAACCCAGCACTTCTTTGGTAGTTATCTCTTGTGTTTTAGAATATGGAAGACCGGGAATTATAAAGATTAGACTCTGGAGAAGCAGGCAGTCATTGATCTTCTTAATTTTAACTATAGTAATCCTGTAACCAGTTTATGTATGATTCAGGCTCTTTTTTTAAAAAATAAATTTTATTAGTTTTCTATTTATTACATTTCTTAGTACTTAAACATTGTGCTGTCTGGTATTTAAATTGTTTAATAATACAAATTCCCTTTTTACTCTCCACCCCTTTTTCCCAAAGTAAGTTCCATGTTTGATAATATTCTGTGTCTTTTTTCTGTTTGATTTTCAATGAGCTCTGGTGGCTCAACAGATTAAGTAAGTCTGTTATTAACATCAGCTGCTTGCAATTACTGCAAGTTCGAGTCCC
>JANHZT010001312.1:199777-210111 GCA_032468215.1 Stegonotus admiraltiensis
TTAAATTTTATAGGCCACATTGTATAATACTTTTAATTGGGTTTTTAACTTTTGTAGGGTTCTTTTTATTTTGGCTGGTCACCGCCCTGAGTCCTGTCGGAGAAGGGCGGTATATAAATTGAATAAATAAATAAATAAATAATAAATAATAAATAATAAGAACTGCAGAGCATTGGACAAAAACAATATGCTCCAGTACTGGCCAGCCACATATTTATGGAAAGCTCACAAGCACAAGATAGCATCCCTTCGCTCAGGCTAGCCAAAAACAAACATGAACACTTATTAGTAATTGATTTTGGAAGCCATACAGAAACATCATAACTAGCAGTAGTTGGTGGTTTTGCTTTCCATGTATTTGTCTTTTAATGCCATTAAAATTATTGGCTGTTACTAAGTCCTATGGTAGCAAACTTCACAGTCTGATGTGCAGACAAACATAAAGGTTAGATTTTATTCACCAAGCTGGAATACCATTTAGCTCCGTATCTGGAGAGTCTGACTGGGAAGGAACAGACTCATTTATGAGTAACAATGAGCAGACCCTACCACTCCAGGAATGGGCACAACTGGTGCTACTTGACCCAGGGTTTCTCCTTTTTTTAATCCTAGATGCAATAAGACTTTCACATTCAGGTCTGGCACACAATCTGGGGTTTTTCCTGGATTTTCTCTTCCAGCTTTCTGCAACAGAGCAGCTAGTGTTACAGGTATGGTAAGCTCTTACTTCTGCCTGGCTGGCAAACATCAGCTTCAGTACTAGACTTGAAAGAACCTTTCACAAAATTTCTAACCCACAAATTTAGCAGGAAACTTGAGCTCCTACATTCATGTACTGTTTCCCATCTAATTGGATATGCATACTTTTCATGCCCTAGTAGTTAAGGGCAAGGAATATTTGAAATAAAACTGGCAGTTTTTTCCATTTTAGCCCTTCAGGCAACTACTGATATAGGAGATAACAAATCCTCATAGACTCCAATTCCAAATGCCAATGGCAATGAACAGCAACGAGGAAAAGAAAAAAATATCCTGAAAATGACCCCCTGTCCTTAAGTAGCCACTCTGTAACCATAGCTCTATGGATGTTTTATTAGCCAATTGTGTAACAAATTTGAAGAGTCAGGGTAGTTTAGAAATAGCAAAAGATTTATAAATTCTGTATTAATACACACATATGAATGAAAAGTAAAGCCTGGTTTCCATTAAAGAATTCAGGTGCCAAACTGGAACATTAAAAACATTGGAATCTGACTTGATCAAACTGAAAGCTATTTAGTGTGACATTATTCTCTTAAGCAGATATGCTTCTGGGACTCTCACAAAAAGGACCTGAACATCGTGCTATTTCTGAGAGTGAGATGGACGGTGCCTAAATTTGGCAAATAAATAAAAAAAATATTTTTCCTCTCATGCTCCAGAAAAGCTATTTAGAATTCAGAGCCAGGATATAATACCCAACTCTCCTCAACTGGTGAAGCCATCAATCTGCCTGGTCCCAATTATTAAAGTCATACAAGTAGACAGGTATCACTAACTGAAAGCAAATTCTACAATCTAACTAGGTTCTATGTGAAATAGATTATAATTATTGGTCTCTAGATTTATTAATGCAGAGTATGCATATAGGAAGTTGTATATGTTTCTAATCAAATGTTTCTAATCAAGTGTTTCTAATCAAGCTTAAAGAATTAGCTATGTACTTCATCATGAACCCAGATAATTCACTGATTCTAAATTAAAGAAATCTGTTGTGTAATTTTTATTTGACTTCCAAGACCAGTTTCAAAATATAGCTTAAATTTGATCTGAGATACCTAGTTGAATTAAATCAGTCTCTACTAGTGAGATATTAAAAATACAGCACAAAATTTCATACACTCCAAATGTAATTCTCATTGTTGCAATAAAAAGCTAGCAATAGTAGACACAGTTGCCTATTTAGTAATGCTTATTTTTATAATATGGTCAGACCTGGTTATCAAGAGGCAATCATTACTTGTGGTTGCAAATTACTAGTTAATCATTGCAAGCTAAAATCACCAGCAAAGGATAATTTAAAAACCAAAGAAATTCTAAAATAAAAACCCACAGAAAGCTGGGCCTTCCTATGATTGGTATTTGCAGCAGATGGGCATCCTTCTGCAATGCAAGGTTTTCTGCCAAAAAATCACCAGTTTTACAGAGAGAAAACTCATAACATAAAAAGCCAAAATTGACAGATTATGAACAAAAGTACTTGTGAATATATACACAAGTAGATTTAATATGACAATGGATCGATAGTTTATTAGGCAATATTCATTTTTCGTTATTTCTTATAACTCTAGAGAAATCCAGAGTTTATAATGCATTATTTATGGAGTAAAGTAAATGGTGTCTGAGCCAATAAAAAAGAGGATACTGTGAACAAGAGCAAAATGAATAGTTCTATAAATTTACATATATATGAACAACACCAGTGCAAAGCCTAGCAATATTAAGCAAAATTATTCTTCAGAAAGTTTTCTTTCTTTGATGTTCCACAATGAAAATAATTTCTAAAACCCACTAACACAAGTTTGTTCTGAGTGTGTAAGGAGTATTTTGGTTGTTGGTATAGTATATGTACCGGTAGTATGGAGATCGTGAAATATTAATCAGTAGCATGAGAATGTATGATGGGAGGAATTATGCTGAAGATTCAGATTAGAGGGAAGGATAACATTTGGAAGGTTAACTTTAACACGATTAATTGATTCAGGGCATCAGGTATTTTAAATACTAACTACTAAAACTAGCACTATTCATGTCAAACTAAACTTTGATATTAATAAATCAGGCCAATTAACTGTGTGCTATTTTATGTGTGTGTGTGCATGTGTGTGCATGTGTGTGTCTGTAAAGTGAGAGCCTGTATGGTACAGTAGTTAAATTGCTGGACTAGGAATACTGAATCACAGATTCTAGTCCTATCTTAACCATGCAAGCAGGCTGGATGAGTTTGTGCCAATGACTCTGTTTTAATCTTTAGCTGGGATGCTGAGAAACACCTATCTACTAAACTACACTGGATCAGTATGTTAGATTATGGTCCATAAGCTTCAATGAAGATCCATGACATTGAAATTTGTTTTTCACTTTCATTCAATATAAGTTATCAGATAAAAGGATAGATAGCAAATCTTCGCAGTGTTGGCACTGTTTTTATCTAATATGTGCCATAAAGAGGCCCATCCTCTCCCTTCTCTATTTAGACTGTGAGATGCCAAGATATTACAATATGAGTATGTTTTCACTGTACCAAATTTTATTTTGTATTTTACTACTGGTTATTAAATTTATATAATTTCTTATATATATAAATTTATATAATTTTTTAGTTTTCATCTGTTTCTTCCTGGGGGTTTTGTCAACAGCTTTCCAGCCTTGTTTGTGTAAAGAAAGTAGGATTTAAATATGGTTAAATCTAGTGGGAGACTGTTTTTATGTTTCTGTAAATATACATATTTGAGATCTAATGTTGTGATAAGGCACTGAGCGTCATTTGCCCAACAGGCTTAGCTGTTGATGGGAAAGGGATTACGGTAAATATGTTATACAAAGTCCAAAACCACAGGTAATTAATCCAATAAAACTAGATAACATTAGATTTTTTCCTAACTAAAGCAATTCTTGTTTGAGGCTGAACTAATTCCCATCAGTCCGCCCCACAATGTAAAAACTGCTTGTATATGTGGCTTTCAGTTATTCTTGATTGCTGCCAACTGCCTGGAGAAGTAAGTAAACTTCAGGGTTTAACATGAGAATTAACTGTCCCTTCCAACGTTCATGATCACAACAAAGAGAGATCTTATAAAAACAGACCTTTTCTATACAACAATGTAATTTTGTAACCATTTCATCCCAGCAGCCACTTGGAAGGGGGAAGGTAAAATGGAAACAGAAATGTATATTCGAAAACCGGTTAAATAATGGCACAGATCCTGCTGTTGCCAACAGAAGTTCCTCATCCCCCATCCAGAGGAGAGAAAAAAAGAGACAGGAAGTGGTAAGGGTTATAACTGCCTCCCCAACTCTCGTCTTTGGCTGGAAGGACTAAAAACTTGGCTGCCAGTCAACAAAATCCATTGTTGCACACAATATATGATACCAATCAAAAGTGACTGAATTCACTGGGGGACAAGATCACTAGGTTAGCAATGACATGTAAATAAGGCCTGTGCGATCCAATCAAACTATAGTCCTTGATGCAATAAACCTGGATTCAAAACCCTTTATAAACCAAGAGCCCTAGAAAAGGTGATTTTCCTCTAATAAACAGAGGGCAGAATGAAAATTAGTGATCAAGTCTCAGAACATATGCAATATAAAAACTACACCGTCAACTTTGAGCATCAGGCAAGCCTTTCTGAAGAATGATTTAATATGTAAGTCTAACAATGAGGCCTCAGTGAATAAATTTGTTAGCAATCATGCATAAAATTATACAGGCATAGTGAATACACTTTAATCACACCTTTGCACACCCAAATTGGCAGAATATTTTTTTTCAGCAGAGCTGAAATTTTCAGCTATGTGACAAATGGGTAATGCATAAATTATCTAGATTTAAAACTCTTGTTCCACAGGCTGTATTTGCAATTAGTTAATGTGGATCCAAAGCACTATTCTATTCAAATGCTACAGCCCATCCATTCTGTTTCTCATTTACCATTTGTGCTTTTAGTAGAAGGTATTAGGAACAATATAGTCCCTAGGATGCCTTTTCAAGAGGCAACTGGACTTTCTTGTTTTTCTTTGAAGACGTTTCCTTCTCATCCGAGGAGCTTCTTCAGCTCTGAAAGGAATCTTTCCATTCCCCACCATCCAGTCAGAGCTGAACAAGCTTTTTGGATGAGAAGTGAAACCTCTTCAAAGAAAAACAAGAAAGCTCCGTTGCCTTTTGAAAAAGCACCTTTGGGACAGCCACGACCTGGAATCTCTATAGACTTAGGAACAACGTGTAATTTGCAAATATTAATTCTCCTGGAATTAAGGACAAACTTTCTAACAGTGAAGACAATTAACCAGTGGAACATCTTGCTGTCAAAAGTTATGGGTGCGTCATCACTGGAGGCTTTTAAGAAGAGACTGGACAGCCACTTGTCTGAAACGGGATAGGGTCTCTTGTTTGAGCAGGGGGCTGGACTAGAAGACCTCCAAGGTCCCTTCCAGCTTTATTCTATTCTATTAAAATGCAGCCTGGGTCCCTTCAAATCAATCCAGCTTAACGGTACAATTATCTACCCAGCTCTCCTTCATCAAACGACACCGAGAGGCCAACCTTTAGGCAAACGCTGCTCTGTAAGCCTCCATTCACTCCTATTGACCGCTGTGAGGGTTCATTACACCCCGTTTCCAGCCTGAAAAAGTTAATTCGCCAGCCCCTGGCTATCACCCACCTCCCGATGCCGCCGAAACGAGGAAGGTGGGGTGGGGTGGGAAATGCGACCCAAAGCGCCCAATTTCGATGGAAATGTCTCCACACCAGAACCAGAACTGCCCTCCGCTTTTTCCGCCCCGGTTTCCCAGTTGAGCGACCCATTCCCCGTTCAGATTCGCCCAGGGCTGGGGAGGAATTCCCTCAGCATCCCGCCTTTTTGCCGAGGTCTGAGGGAGCGGCAGCCACCCCGCTGTGGGTTTTTAAATAAATTTAAAAAAAAGCCGCCTGGTTTTGCTCCCCAAAGGCACCTCCGCCCCTCTTTGCCCCCTTCCCACCCAGCACCGGCTTCTTTGCTCGGCCGGATCCGAGCCTTCCAGCTGCCGGCGTGGGTTGGCGCCTCCTCCGCGCGCCGCCGGGCACAGCAGCTTCCATCCCCCGCCGAGGCCTTCTCCGTCCCTCCCGCCCGCCGAAGCAGCCCACCTGCGGCCCATGATGCCGGCGGGGCCGGGTGCGCGATGCTCCCCAGCGCTTTGGGTCCTTCGAAAACGGCCGCGCCTCCGTCCCCGACGCCACAGGCCGCAAGAACCGGCGCTTCGGCCGGCCGGTCGCGCCTCATGAGGGGCTCCCCACAGCGTCACCTGCAGGTCCGGAGGCCTAAGCGCCTTTCCGAAGGGGAAGGGAGCCCCCGAAAGTGGATGGAAAAAGGCCGGGCAAGACCGGGACGGAAAGTGAACGAGGGTCCCCGCGAGAGCAGGAGGAGAGCGAGCCCTCTCGATGCAAGAAGCCAGCGCTGCTTTGTTCCAAGGATGCCCACGAACGGTGGCAAGACGGCGGGCGAAGCAAGCAAGCCCTGAGCTGGAAAAACAACGTCGCCCGCCCAGGCTGGAAAGGGCGGCTGACTTTGCCCCCGGTAGCCAGAGGTTCAATCTTTTCAATCTGCCTCTATATGCCTCCTAAATTCGTTTTATATTTAGCATTTCTGGTACCCCGTGAGAGTAAAGGCGCTATTATTTTTGCCTAATAGCTATGCTTTTTCGCTTGCTTTTTTTTCCCCTCAGAGGAAATTGAAGTGCTATTGCTGTACAATACTCTCCGATTCTGCTTAGCCTGACTATTGTTGTTGTTTTTCAGTAGCTCCAGACTGTGTGATGGCCAAAAATGCATCCATTTCATCAGGACAGTAGGTCAATAATTGTACTTCTGAGCTCCTGTAAATTTATGCCTGTGTCTTCAATGAGAATATCTGATTACTGTATTTAATTTTTTGTCTCCCTTTTTTTAAAAAATTGCCTTTGGTTTTCCACACATCAGGCATAACCATCCTTTCCTAACTACAAGGAGGCCAAAATGACAGAACATAAATTAGGACTCACACCCTTTCCTACTTGCATGGCAATGCCCCAGGGAGCCATGTCAAGGGTAGAGATTTATATCACATTTAATTCTTTTCCCTCTCTTCTCACTGCAAATACCTATGGCTTCAGGTCTTCTTCACTTACTCCTGGCTTCTGATTATGTATGCGTCCAAAATAAAGCTTCATTTTTAGGGTGCTTCCAGTGAGCAGGCTGGTTTTACTTCATGTTGCATTGAATCATTTGTTTCAAGCTATTTATTTTCAGTACTTTTTCCAGCTCCACAATTTGCCTTTCTGAAGCCTTTCTGATGATCTAGCTTTCACAGCCGAAGGTTACAATTGAGAAAAGCAGGGCCTTGACAATATGTATCTTTCTTGTCAGTGCACTTTTAAGAGTTGGTCTAGACTTGTTACAGTTTTGTTTTTCCCCAAGTAACAAATGTCTCTTTATTTCATGGCTGCAAAGCCCAGGAAGATAAGATGTATTAACTTCCTCAACTTGTTCTTTAGCTTTCTGTGCTGATTTGGCATTGCCTGTGGACATAGTTTTTCTAATACTGAGCAGGAACAATCCTTTGAACTCTATTCTTTCGCCTTCAATGACTTCCTCATTTCCAGTTATCGGATGTTAGGATCTAACATCTAACAAGGGCTGATGTTGGAACACAGGGGAATTGAATATTTTCATTCCCACACTAAAAATATTATTTAAAGAGTGTAAGGCCTTTTTAGACAAATTCAATGGTTGTAGAGTCTCTCTTAGTTGAGTAAGCCAGATGGCCAAGTGATGTTGCTCTGATCAGGGGCAGCAGTTACTAGCTTGCTTATAGGCTTCTAACCAGGGGTGAAATCTACTTACCTTTCCTACCAGTTCGAAAGTGCACACACCACTTGGCAGGCTACAAATGGGAAGATGTTGGGTTATATAAGATCCATGGGGGGTCCCCCTCCCCCTCCCCCTCCTGTCAGATTTTTCTTTTTATTCTGATCTTTCTACACTATCTTAACATTTATGTGAAGCCGCTGGGTGAGATCATCCGTGGTTTTGGGGTGAAGTGCCATCTGTACACTGATGACACTCAGCTGTACATTTCCACCCCAGACCACCCCAACAATGCCCTTGAAGTGATGTCCCGGTGCCTGGAAGCCGTGCGGGTCTGGATGGGGAGAAACAGACTCCAACTCAACCCTTCCAGGACCGAGTGGCTGTGGCTGCCGGCGTCCCAATATAGCCAGCTGGTGCCATCGCTGGCTATTGGGGGCGAATTACTGGCCCCCACGGAGAGGGCTCACAACTTGGGCGTCCTCCTGGATACACGGCTATCTTTAGAAGAGCATTTGATGGCTGTGGCCAGGGGGCCTTTTTATCAGGTTCGCCTGATTCGCCAGTTGCGTCCCTTTCTGGATCAGAACTCCTTACGCACGGTCACTCATGCACTCGTCACTTCCCGCCTGGACTACTGTAACACTCTCTACATGGGGCTCCCCTTGAAAAGCACTTGGAGGCTCCAGCTGGTCCAGAATGCGGCTGCACGGGTGATTTTGGGAGAGACAGGGCGCTCCCATGTAACACCGCTCCTGCACGAGCTGCACTGGCTCCCAGTGATCTTCCAGGTGCGCTTCAAGGTGTTGGTTACCACCTTTAAAGCGCTCCATGGCTTAGGACCGGGGTATTTACGGGACCACCTTCTGCCACCAATAGCCTCCCACCGGCCGGTACGGTCCCACAGAGAGGGGCTCCTCAGGGTGCCATCAGCCAAACAATGTCAGCTGGCGGCCCCCAGGGGGAGACCTTTCTCTGTAGCGGCACCTGCTCTCTGGAATGACCTGCCCCCGGAGTTACGACTGATCCCAGATCTTCGTACTTTTCGCTGTGCCCTCAAAACTTTTCTATTCCACTGAGCTGGGTTGGTTTAATCCCCTTTTATGGGGTATTGTATATATTTTAATGGGTTGTTTTAAATTTGAGGGGCCTAATGTATTTAATTCATTTTAAAATTTCTTTTAACTTTTGTATATTGTGTTTTATTTTGGCTGTACACCGCCCTGAGTCCTTTGGGAGTAGGGCGGTATAGAAATTTAATAAATAATAATAATAATAATAATCTTCCCATCTCACTGAACAGAAGCCATGTGACTTGAATGTGTACCATGAACAAAACTTCTTTGGAAAGGCAGAATATAAACCAAGTGTTAAATCAAAACCATGAGAATAAAAGCATCACTGATGCTTTTTATCTTTCCTAGATTAAAAAAAAACTATTCCGACAATATTTCATGGTTAAATGCAATGGATGCTTTTAACTTCACACTATAGATAATTTTTGCACTAATGAATTTTATATTTAAGTATGAGAACATTTGGTACCTAAATCAATCAATCTTCAGATCACTACCTAAGTCAATCAATTGTTGAAATTGATCAAAACTTTCTGTACCTTATAAATGGTTTCATGGAGAGAGATTTTTCCACAGATTGGAGGGGGGCTGGTTTTGCATGCTGCCTGCATCCCATGGATGGGGCTTCACTTGTTTGCATGGCCAGATTTCCGGCATGCTAAGACCGATGCCAGTCCATGGACTGGGGGTTGGGGACTCCTGGCATATACTACCTAATAATGTAAATTAAACCATACAGGAAGAATTCATTGTAGAATACCTGGTTTCTAGCATCTATCAGCCTTCTCTAACTGCCATTATATGCATAATTAAATTTACACTGCATTATAATGGCCTAAGTCAGAACAAAATATGTGTGGGAACTCAATCTTTACTTTAGTAGCTGACTGTTGATTTTCCCAGCAGAATAGCTATTGGGATGCATGAAAGAATATATTTTATTGCAGCTATGGCTGGACAAAAGAACTTTTCTGTTCTTACTGTTAAAAGGTGATGTTATGTCTCCTCTTCCAGAAAATGATGTGTGTAGGCATGTGAAAATGTGTGGGCTGTTTCTGATATAAGACGTGGGCAATCTCTTGGGAGTCACAATGGAATCTAAATGTTTGCAATGTCATTCTACTAGTAAGCTTATGTGGAGGCTGAAAGAATTTCCCAAAATGAGTAGGTTATTATATATTCCACCTCCAGCACAGGATGAAAGGTCACAGTCACCCAGAGTCAGATTTACACCAAACATGTTCAAACGTAGTAGAGAGATTCACGTCTTTACCAAGAATCTGCAGTTAGTACAATTTTTGAAATCTAGGTTTGCTTAGGGATCTCTTATTATCATTAATTGGAGACTGTTATCATATATTCTGGGCCATATCTTTCTAACAAGTGGAACAATTGGAAAATGCAGTATAGAAGTGATTTATATGGTGGCATAATAGGGCTGTGCAAAATAGAGAAAATGTCCTGCAAAATGCATTACTGTGAGTGAAGCATCCTACAAGGATCATGTAGTCCAACTTTCTGCATTATGCAGGAAAATCAATTAAATTATCAATGAGGGGTGGCTATAAGCCTCCTCTTAAAAACTTCCAGAGATGGAGACTCCACAGCTATTCCATTGTGGTACAAATCTTACTCTCATGAAGTTCTCTACATTTAAGTGAAATTTAGGTAGCTGC
>JANHZT010001315.1:26012-41254 GCA_032468215.1 Stegonotus admiraltiensis
GAAACTTTGTTTTGTAAAACTTTTCAATAAAAAAAAACCTTTATGGCTCAGACATGGATACTTATGAGACCACATTCACTGGACTGAACATCCAATGAAATCAGGTAATTTGAGCTTTCTGAAGATCCCTTCTTTCTGGGATGCTATTGACTTTGGGGTTAAACTTTTTCAGTGATGACCCCTTTGGAACAGTTTACCTGTCCTCCTCCCAATACTGGGCTTCCAAAAGGCTATGAAGACCTGGATCTTTGGGAAGATATTTGGGAATGTGGAGATTTTGCCAAACATCATGGGATGGCATTTCACTTGTGGGGTGCTTATATACTTCTGGGGTGCTTATATACATTTGATTTTATTCGTAACATTTGTTTTGATGGTTTGTAAACTTCTTACAGCCTATGGGAATTTGGCAGCACAGAAGAGTCAGTCAGTCAGTCAGTCAGTCAGTCAGTCAGTCAAACAAGAAATAAATATGAATAGAGTTGTGGACTTGACGCCTCTCAGTATTCTATTCAGTATTCTTACGACTTAAAACACTGCCCCCACTGATGGTCTAAAATAACAATAATCTAAAAAATGTTAACCTTTTTTATTAATTGAATTACTTTGTGTACAACTACATACTATGTTGACTAATTGGAATACTCCAATTACTTCAAAGCATTCATGGAGACAGGAGAGGAAGGAAAGGAAAAGGGCATACACCCACTCCTTGTTTAGCAACCATTTGCAAATACTACTGTAATAAATCATTTATTTTCTGACCAATGCATGCATTTATCACCAAATTACATGTGCTTGGCAACAATGCACGCCAGTAAGAGTAATGCTGGCAGAGCTGCAAGACAGAACTTAGCTGAATGAGACAGAAACAACCAATGACTTTCATCTTCTTCCCTCCCTCTCTCTCTTTCAGTCACCTATTTAATTAGTGATAATTTCACTTAACAACTTGGTCACTGGAAATGAACTTGGTCACTAAATGAGGAGCAGGTATATAACAGAACTATAGCACTGAATGCCTAGACTATGGGCTTATTTGTTTACAGCTCTTCACACTTATGGAATGAAAACACAAGTCAGCAGGTCCAACCCCAAAGGATTCCAGGAAGAGACTACATTCCTTGTACATGCAGAAAAAAGGAAGCAATCTCACCATACAATAAAAACAGCACCACACATATATACGTTTTCTACACAAAATATCTGGACCAGCACGTAGACAAGAAGAGACTTCCAGCTCAAAAGAAAATTCTAAGGCTGATATGGTAAATCACCCCTTGTACTACATCTCTTTTTGCTTCTAAAAGTACCTAGAGAAGTTAAATAAAGGAGGGGCAGGGGGGAGATGGTAATAAAAGCTAGATGCAATGTGCTTATGATTAAGGCAAGAAAATGAGCTACTGAAGAGAATGTAATAGGGACACTTACACAGTGGCTCTCCCAAGGGAGGTTCTGATGGACCTATGTTCTTAAACCATCTAGACAGAATAGCAGGTTGGGAAGAAGGGAGCCACACACAATCCACCAGATGACAATGCTACTCAGAGCAGAGGCCAGTATAGCTAGGAGACATCTAAAAAGGAGTGAGGGTGGGGAGGAAGAGATGAACATGAAGTCAAAAGGGGGTGGGAAAATCAAGAACTTTGCAGATGAGTGGTACATTTCATCTACAAGAAATGTCCATTAATTTTCACTATGGAAAATGTTTTCCACTCACTGGGCAAAGGCTAGCTGTTTTTTTAAGGAGTACCTTTGCCATTATTCTGCAACTCACTTTCATCTTAAAGTATGAATTATTCCTAGACTGGTTCAAGTACTGTTTGTTTGTTTTTTAAATGCCCAACCACCCCCTTATTTACAAAATGACATCCCAATATCACATGCACTCTGTGGATGATTAACAGATTAAATCTGTTCTATGTATATTACATTTTACCTATATTGTACACACAAAATGTAACACTGAGAAAACTGTTGTTTTTCAATATTTAAATATGTATCTTAAAAGCATGGCATTTTAATCAGTTATCCTTCTTTTCTTATGCTTAATAAAAGCAAACTTATCATACACATTTAAAGATACAGCACAACCCATCCCAGCACAAGGCATGACAACAGCTTCCTAAGCAGTTTCCTAAAAACAAGGTTATTCTGACCAAAACAATGAGTCTGACCTTTCATTCAGGAGTCATTTTCAATATTGCTGACGTTGATAGCAAAATGTAAAAATGCTTTGAGATGTTGGTGTTCAGTTTAAAAAAGCATTTGAGAAAGGTTACATGTACACCTTAGTGACAGACCAAAGAATTTGGTGATAATAAAATAAAACCACAAACAGGCTTGTAAGTGATTCAATCACAAAGAATTACAACAAGCTTTTTAAAATAACACGGAACATAACCAAATCAAATTTCAAAGAAAAAAGTGTTTGTATTTACAAAATCAAAATAAAGTTAAACTTACGTTAATGGAACTGAATATGCTTTTGCCTGCCTTTTACTTTTAAGGGCACGGAGCTTGTCCCCTTGTGTTACTGTGTGTGTTTCTTCTTCATCACTGTACTGCAAATAAATGGTAAGTCATTAAAGTTATTTATCACAAAGCTTCCAAGTCCTACTACTGAAGATTCATATTTACCACAGTACTAGGTAGGGGTGGATTGTTTAACCCAGTTCCAATAGTTCTTATGAAAAGTGTTCTGAGCATTTTATTTTAGTTTTTGTGAAGGTCAAATCAGTAAGACAAAAGGTAACCCCGAGCAGCAGAAAGGTATTTTGGCAAAAAGTACTATTATGCCCATACTTGTCTTGCAGAATGTCCTGTTCATTATTTTCTCTATTTTTTGGAATGCTTGATAGGAACAGAAATACAGAACAGCCATACAAATGAATACAACCACTTTTGCTTTATTATACCCACATAAAAACAAAAACAAAAAAAAACCAAAAGCCAGTCCTAAGTTTTCCAACAGCACACCATGCGGATGATTACCGGTTCAGAATCTTTTCTGCTGGCATTCTGATTTTTTGAATCGTTAATTGAAATGTCATCTACTCCTGAAAGGATTTTTGTCACTGCAAGCTTTTGAGTCTTCTTTAGCTTTGAACGATAAACATCACCTTCCAGCCAAAGTTCTGACTGTTTCCTATAACAGAAAGAAGCTAAGTTAGAAACCAGCTCATTTCAATGTATGACCATATTTATAATTAAAATGAAGTTGTTTCAGTATCAGACATTAATCATTGCAAGAACACATCTATAACATCAGTTCTAGTTCTAGCATCATATGTTTCTTAGAAATTATACAATGCCACTACTGAATTGCATGCAACTATTTCTGTCTTCTATCTTGTTCCATCCATTTTGCTCTAACAGAAGTGTCCACTAATGGGAAAGGCCACGACTGTCACTCATTCTTTCTTGTTCTTTGTGCCTCTTCCAAAATGTTGAGCTACTGGTACAGTTTGAAAGGCAGCCTGGCGAGATGCAGAGGCTCAGCAAAAGCCATCTTCATCCCTAAACAGCAGAAGCTTGGCTTTTTTGGGTATAAAGACCTACCAGAAAAGACAGAGTCAGATCCGATGAAATGCGATTTTGAAAATGGAAGCTAAACTTTACTTTTCAGCGTTAATGGAATGATTGTCAAAGAACATATTTAATAAGCAAAATTGACCATATGGAATGATACACTTGCAACCATAGTTATAGTTTAGGACAATACACTGATTAATCCACTATCTTGTTATGCAAGATTTGTTAATTAACTATAAAGTCATTTTCCACATTGGACTGCTATAAATCATAATTAAAAAAAAACAATGACTGGATTCATATAATTTGTTAAACCAAATACATAAACAGTATTTTGGGTTAAAATGCCTGAACCTAATATTTTTATCCTAATGTGGTAAAACACACTTAGCCACTGAATAGATGTAGATAATTCTGACCAAACAGTGGCAATTGCAGGTTGTTTATAATGCAGTGTCTCATCCCATTCAGAACTTAAAGTTCTTTAAAAAGCAAATAACTAGTAACTCTTTATATGGCTATATGGTTCAAATATCCAATGATAGCTGTAACATATGCAGGTCGTGCTTGTTTAGTGACCCTTTGCAGTTACAACACTGATGAAAAATAAACCTTACAATCAATCCTCATGTTTACGACCTTTGCAAATATTGCAAAGCAAAGGAAAGCTGAAGATCATAAGCATTATGATCGCTTCACTTAGTGATCAAGTTGCTGATCCCAACTGTAGTCACTAAACTAGGACTACCTGTTTGTGAGTACATCAACACCTATTTCATACGTACGTATGTACGTACGTATGTATGTATGTATATGTGTATGAATTGAAAAAAGAACAACTATTATACATTTAAGTGTAGCTTTCTTTAAAGTTGGTACTTTCCAGACATGAATGGACTGTCATCAATGGCCAGGCTAGATAACATATCTGAAGGACACCAGATTAAAGAGGTCCAATTTGGTACTAAAAACAATTATTATATTTAACACTTAATCATTCTGGAATTGCATACAGACATAAATACAGGCATAACTATTTAAATGTTTACATACTCCAACAAGAAATGCTGTTGAGTTCCAATCACAGAGCCAGGTCTACAAATTCTAATCCAGGCAACAGTTTCAGCAGCAGTCATCCTGTAATGCTTCATAAGGTAACACGCTATAAGTGTACCAGTTCTGCCAAGTCCAGCTGTATATAAACATAAGGAAATTTACTTTATTTGGGTTTGAAGGAATTGAAGAACCTTCAATTTAAAGTTTTAAGAATAGGAAAATCTTGAAAGCTGTTTTTCAAAAACCTAAGGCAGTTGAATTTGCTATTAGAAAAAAAAATCCTAAAAACTTTATTACACCAATTCAAGGATAACAAAACCAATAATACAACCTCTGAGGAGGTTTGAAGTTTTGTATAAATAGTATCCTGGATCTACTCTACACTATCACTCATTTGTGCAAATAATTTTGATTGAAAATATTTGAAACAATTATATGCATCTACTGTAAGATCGGACTTTTAGCAGAACGTATTAACAATTTGTAACTTGCGTTTCAAGCATATTAGATTAGCATGCTTCCATACAGATAATGGCAAAGACAGAGTCATTAGATTTGTAGCAAGAGGCCACAATAGTTTAGCCTAAGACAAAATAACCTCTTATCTTCTTTAAGAATGAGAAAAAAGAGTATGCTCTGCTATGATTAATTTCAACTTTTTGAGTGAAATGATCTAATTTTTATCAAACTCATTAAAAATACATCCTGAGGCAGAGCCAAGTCTGATGAGTTCCACAAGGGTTGGTAAGGCATGTTATGAACACAATTATAAGCAATGAGACATTAATGATCTGAATTCATCACTTTAATACCTTTGCAATGAACTGCTATAGCACCTTCAGCGTTCTCACAAATATTCAGAAATGCTTTGATGATAGCATCATTGGGTATGCTCCCGTCAGCAAAGAAGAGATCATAATGGTCAAACCCTGAATCTTTAAATCTTCTAGAGTCATACATCTTCTTATTCAGGCGGATTACAGTGGTAACATTATGTCTTCTGAAGTATGGAAAATAGGCTTCGGGAGCATGATGTGGATACCCTTGAAGGAAAAAAAAACAAATGCAGAAAAATATGTCAGATATAACCCATTGGTAAAAGAGCATCCAAATCTATACAAAGGTGTTTTTCGCCACATTCAGTCTGATAAGGGAATATTCTGCCGTAAATATGAAGCAGCTGCAGCTACCAGATTGACCATCAGTCTGATTCTGTATCTGGTAGTTTCCTATGGAATGTCATAAAATTCTTTATAATTTAATACATACCATTTTCAATTCTACTTCTTGAGTGAGGTCCACTGAAGGCCATGATTTTTTGGGGTATTATCCAGTTGAAGTCTCCATTTTCTGCCCTCTGTTAAGAAATAACACATTTTTTAAACTTCATTTCTGATATATAGCATTCAAATCTACTTGTTTCAGTGAACAAAACAAAGGAGACAAGGATTGTTAATGTAAAGGTCTTGTGGTATATAAGAATATACACTCTCAATTTTATCTGGGATCATAGACCACATGCTATCACACTTTTAATCTTAGTTGAGAAGCCACCCCACATGGTGATGTGACAATTTTAAGTGTAGTTTGGTTACTTATTTTTTCCACCTCCCTTGTTTAAATTTATTTTCAAAAATTCAAAAGAAGTAAATAATAGGTGCCAATTTTATGCAAATATAGTCTCAACAGTAACTAAGTAATTACTAGAAAAGTGAATACTTACTTCATAATGCTCATATTCATTTACATCAAATGTATTAAAATCAAGGAAGCCATACTGCAATGCCTATAATCCGTAAGAAATAAATTTAACATGTAGAAATCTAGTAGAGTTGAGAATAAACATTCTTTCTAAACACTTTATTTACCAATCATCAGAAACCTTCCAAACTAGCTGCACAACTTCTGTAAACTAGCAGACATGTTAAGTTCAAATCCAACGTATCAAAGTTGGAGACTTTGAATACTTAAAAAGCGCCACATAACAGGTATTACTGCTTAAATGCTATTTAGCTTTATAATGAAGCTTTCATTGCTCAAATTAACATAGACAAGCAGCCAATCTTGAAAGCCAGAATGCATGAATAGTATAACATAGAAAGGCAACCAAAGAATTCTTGAGAGTCTTCTTGCATACTCACTCCTGGAACCATCTCAGAATTTGTTTTAACTTATTTCTCTGGTTTATCTAATTTCAGAGATTAAATTTCCCTAGGATTCCAACAAGTTTAAATAAACAACAATCATTATATATTACATGAACATACTAACCTTATTTATGGCATGGAAACAGTCAAGCAGAGTTAGATGAAAAGTGCAGGTACCAAATGCAGCATCCCTGTGAGGAATACATATATGAGCTCAAATTCAGTTTGCAAGACAAAATAGCTGATGTTTCTCATTTGCCTATATTTCTGTATACCCATTTTCACTACATCAGCACTAAGTGGTCTAGTAAGGACTGAAAAACCACCAGATGTTCTCCAGTTCTTTAGCATCTATTTATTGCTTTTCCAGACTCTACTTACACCAACATATTATGCTAGTGAGGGCTTATAAATAAAGTTGTTAAATAGATAAAATCTGACACATCAAATAGCAACAGCAGTGAAACAGAGCACACAATGGGCATAATCTCTATCGCATGGCATTTTAAAGGCTGCTGATCCAAAAACAAGAAACAAATTCCATTCCACCAAGATGTGGAAGAGAGAGAGAGAAAATAGACACCATCTATCACCTTGACAAGCAGTCCCATCAGCCTTTTCCATTATCCAAACCAATTTCACCAGCAAGAGAACAGATTTAATAGCCTCAATAGTAATATTAAGTATAGATATCTACTCCTCTTTTCCTTTTCCTACCTCATTCCCTTCTCTAAGAACAGAGAATCTCTCTTTTTATGGATCTGAGTTCAGGTATTACATCAAGCCACAATGTATTTGATATGTTTTAAATTTAATATGAGGTACTGAGAGGGTTGCCAAATAAATCATTACTTGTTTTATAGCAATAAGTCATTTTGAAATAATGGCTTACATTTTCCTCATTCATTCTGCTAACCCACCATTGCAAACTGCAATTAGGAATACTGATTATTTATGATTCTCTCTCTTGTCCTTGATATTCACTTTAATTCCCTGCCAAATTCACACCCATATATAAACAATAACAACCATAACGAACCCCTCCCACCACACACAAAGTAAGAATTAACCACAAACAAGGTATAAATACTATTCTCATCTGCAAGGCTGCATAGTTTATGAATCAGTTACTAGTCAATTAAATAATAATAAATGTAGCCACTATACAGAAAGCCTTGATACAATATATGGACTTCAACTCCCTAATCCTAACATAGCTAGGGGTAAGTATACTAGGAGTTGGGAGTCTACTTATTTCAAAATTGCCAAGGTGGAAAATACCAATTTACATATTCCAAAGGTTAGAGATCAGTGTAATGTCTTTTTTAAAAGTAGACGCTGTGCAATTGCATGCTTTTATTTACCTGAATGGAAGATATGAAACATTCCCAAATAGTAAATGCCTGTACACACTTTCTGGAGATTCTCTCAGGTATATTATCTGTTTCAAGAAAGAAAGGGAAAAACATTCTTATGGAAGTTTTAAGGAATTCATTATTAAATTATCTAATATTTTTACCCGCTAAACAAACGAAACATGTAGTTTGAGAATGGAACTGAAAAATGAAACATACTAGAAACATACTATGAAATCAGTAATAAGGTAAGTGAAACTGAACAAAAAGTCATACAAATGTGAGTGCTTTTCAAGTCCCATATAGAGCCACTGTAGGAAATCTACAATTCAAAATTAGTTATGCGTTCATTGTAACACTTGCTTCATAACATAAGCCATATAACATGATTCAAAAGGTCATTTATTTCATACATGAGTAAGAATTGTTAAATCAATGTTTAAAGAAGCACAACAACATTCTGTTCTGTGTTGTAGTTATACAGTTACTATTAATATAACCATTTGGGAACTATTTTAGACAAATTGCTTTTACCAATACGTCAATACTCGAGGAACTGCATCATAGTCATACCGTATCATTTTAGCACAATGGTGACAAAGAACTGTCACCAGTCCTAAAAAAAATGGGTCCATTAATTCTATCTGTATTGTTTATTTAATAGAACAATAAACAGAGGATTTCTGGCAACATTTTAAATACTTAACATTATACTGTGATTTAATCGCTCCTCATCAAGCCAAGTATTCAGATCACCCATTTAATTGTAACTGTTAACAGTAATAACTAATAAAATAGATACCTACTGTGATTGTTAAAAAATGAAAGCAAGAAAAAGACCCCTCAATGATTAGCAATTTCTAATAAATTTCAATCCCAATTTTAGACTAAAAACATTCTAAAAACGAAATAACACAAAATTTCTGTCTCCCAAACTGACAATGTTCTCCTAGGAGATGAAGTAAAGACTAAAATTATAGGTGAAACATAATTCTATGGCTGCAACTCTTTATTATCCAATTAGCATCCCCAAGACAATATAGCTGTACACAAAGTAATTATCTATTACACAGATTAAAATTGCAGGTCCTGTTTCAAGAACATCCAAATCTCTTGATGAATAGACGCTACATTCTCATGAGCAGAACTAGCTATTACCATAAACCTTGAAGAGGAAATTCACAGGCCATGTTAATTAATGTAGTTAATGTAAGCTTCAAAAAAAAACCTTAGTAATTAGAAACTGCTCTGAAAAGCCATACTGACAATAACTACAAAATGTTAAGTTTGAATTTCAAATATGAGGAAGCTATACATTAAGTAAAACACTTTGTACAAGCAGAAGTGCATTCATATAAAATGGGGAAATGTTTTATAAAATAACATTTAGCACCATTTCTAAACACCCAATTTCAAAACTAATAAGTTTCACTTGACCTTCTGGCTAGGAGTTTCAAGGACTAGATTAAGGTGGTTGTCCTAAGATGAAAAGAAAATGTATCTTCCATTCCAACTGTACTCTACAGGTGGTCCTCATTTAATGTCCAATCATTCAACAACCATTCAAACTTGGGATAGCACTGAACAAGTAGCACTCTTGATCAATCTTCAAAGTTCTGTCAAATTGCCCTTGTGGTCATGCGACTGTGATTTGGGTACTTGGCAGCTGGCCTGGATTTCTGACTATTGCAACATCCCACGGGCACAATTTGTGACCTTCCCTGCTGGCTTCCCACAAGCAAAGTCAATGGGGAAGCAGCAGGAAGCCAGAAGTTGCTATCATAGGAAGTGCTCAGTTAATGACAGTAACCCAGCAGTGTTAAATGGTATGGTCATGTGATGTTGTACTTTATGACTGCATTGCTTAATGACAGAAATTCCAGTCTCAATTAGTGTCATTAAGCAAGGACGTATTTCCTGACTTTGCATATAGCCCAGAAATGATATGTTCCCCTGCTCTATCCAAAGGTACTTGATAATCCTTTTAATTCTGTTAGTGGTTTTAATGTTGGATCCAGTGGGAGCATAAATGAAGAAGAATTAGTATGGTGTAGTAGTTAAACTGCTGCACTAGAAATGGGGAAATAACTTCATCTGGAGTAGCTCATTGGGTGACTTTGAGCCAGTCACATTCCTTGGCCTATCCTACACACTGGGGAAAAAGATGCAGGAAGCACTATGTACAGTATATCACTTGAATTCTTGAAAAAAAGGTGGAATTTAAATTTAGCAAATTTCTAAGAAAAAGTGTTGATTTCTAAGATGGCCATTTTTATAATTGCCTTATCCCCTGAAGTAGGTACATTGCAACACATTCCACAACAGGAGTGGGGAATGATGGCCCGTTTATGACTTGTGGACTTGAACTCCCAGAATTCTTGCTGACTCAGGAACTCTGGAAGTTGAAGTCCACAAGTCATAAAGACTTGTGGATTTCAAGTCTTCTTTACCAAGTCGTTCTTTACCTCTGTTCTATCTCTGCTCTAGAAAATTTATACAAAGCCATTAATTTATAGTGCATGGGTGTCAAAATGTTTGGCTTACCTGGGCAGAATTGCATGAAGAGGAATTATCTTTGGTCAATATAGTTAATGTATATAAATATCACTAAAAATCATACTATTTTTTTAAATTTACCATCTTGTGGGGCTGCATTACTAGCTGTCCAGAGCAATGGGTTGGACATGCCTGCTACAGTGCTTAATTCTGTTTTCTTCAGAATGTTGTATTTTTCGTAAGAAATATCATAGCTTGCACGCTTATATGGAGTATCATCTTCACACTTTTGGTCTTTCTACCACACATAACTCCTATACTTCACAATAAATTTTGAGTGATCTGTACACAGGAAGAATGTGAATGCACATATCCACATATTAACAGGCTGTAATTATGTTTGCTGTTCCTTTTCCTGCCAGGCGCAAAATAGACAAGGATGCTGCTCAATCCTGCTGTATTTATCATGTTGGATGAACGCAATTAACTTGCAAAATGCAGCCTTATGCTTTTTTCCCTTAGAGACAAGAAAAGCTGTACCAAGTGGTACTATATTCTGCACTTAGGCAAATACCGTGGATGCAATTAAGAAAATTTGTTCCCTGGATTTTACTTTAAAAAAACAGTAAAACTAATTTTAAACAGACAGAAGTAGAAAGGCAGCAAGCAAAAAGCTCTCATCTTAGTTCTGCAAGGAGAATTATAATTTTTCAGAGGAAGGTAGAGGAGATTTACTGTTAAGAAAATATGAGGGAATAGTACAGTACATAAAGGGAGTCTTCCATTTTTGACTGCAATTGGGACTGGGATTGCCATCACTATGCAATACCGTCTTAGAGCAATACGGTCTTAACTGTGGGCGGGTGGAGAAGGCCCTGAGACCCAGTGCAGGCAGTGCATGGGTTGAGGAATGGGTGGTATGGTGTGAGTGGCTTGAGCTCAAGAAGCCTGGGAAGGAAGACACTACATGTGTAGCCATGGTGGCACAGTGGTTAGAATGCAGTTCTGCAGGGTAACTCTGCATTCCACTGCCAGGAGTTCAATCCTGACCAACTCAAGGTTGACTCAGCCTTCCATCCTTCTGAGGTCGGTAAAATGAGAGCCAGATTGTTGGGGGCAGTATGCTGAGTCTATCAACTGCTTAGAGCAGGGATGTCAAACTGGCAGCCTGTGGGCTGGATGTGTCACGCACAGGCCATGCCCACCCTAGCTCCGTGAAGGGGAAAAACGTCATGAAACATCATGTGACATGGCAGGTTTGACACCCCTGGCTTAGAGGTATATAAGTCTTATTGCTATTACTATGTGCTGAATTTTGTTCATGTGATCATGGATGTGTTACAATGGTTCTAAGTCCCTTTGTTTAATGCTGTCGTAATGTAGAATGGTCACTGAATAAATTACTGTAACCCAAGGTCTACCTATAAATCCAGAAAGACATGTATTATAACTGAAATGCCTTTGCTTTTCAACAATTAACTTATTTGAAATGTTTTAGATTTTTTTAAAAAAATAACCATTATTTTATATCTTTTATAACTCTGATTTAAAACTAAATATTTACTAATAAATATTAGTAAACTAATATTTACTATGAAGAAGTTATTTTTTATTTGATTTATATGCCGCCCTTCTCCGGAGACTCAGGGCGGCTTACAATGCGTTAAGCAATTTCATCCCTATGGTCTCAGTCTCCTTCCTAGAAACTGATTAGTTCATATTTATTTAATTGTAATAATGCTTTAGAGGAACAGATTCCACCAAATTAATCATTGACAGCTAGGTGTTAACAGTATCAATTTGCAGAATACATTTTGCGATAACAGAACTGGATTAACCTGCAACACAAATCTATATATATTTGCAATTCTCATTAAGTAGTAGAGTCCTTATTTTCTTTTGATATTTATTCAAAAATTCAATAAAGGCACAATAGAGCTGGCTGCAATCATGTTGGGAAAAAAATTAAGGTCATGGATTTCATTTTCTCTTCCCCAACCTAGGAGTGAATTCTTCCAGTTCAATTACTTTTAATATTAATTATTGTGAAGGAAGGTTGTTGAACTCAAATAAAGGAAAGAAGGAAACATTCTTAATTAGGTTAACAGTTGGGAAACAGCATGTCTGCAGCATCGGAAGTAGCTTATTTATAGAACACATACAAAACTGTTACTCATATTTTCTAGTTGAAAACATGCAATGAAGTTGAATCAAAGTTAAAACAGCTGTCACGAAGTTTGGAAGTGAGGGAGACCTGTAAGGTTAAGCACATTTTTAGAAAAAACAAATGGTCTTAGGATAGTTTCAAGTTTCCAGCAATTTATATCTTTTATTTAAAATGTATCTTTTCATAAAGTTAAAAAAAAGTCTATCCCTACAAAATCATAATCCTAAACCAGTGCATAAATAAAACTTATGAATTGACAATGCAAAAATAAAGGCAGCAGAAATTTCTTAAATCGTTGAAAGATTAAAAAAAAAAGTCCTTTGTACAGTGGAAAGTAAACCTTGACATCTGATATAGGATAAAGATAAGGTAGTATATCATCTCTTGGATAAAATACACACAAGAGTACTGTATGAAGTACACACTCAAAGAGAAAGATAGCATAATACAAAGCAAAAAGAAAAATACCAGCAGCCACATAAAATCTGAAGAACACATTTTTAAAAAATAAAATAAGGAAATGCCTATGAAAATCTACACACTGAACATGAAACATACTTCTGGCATTACGTTTTATGCATTAACCTAGAAATTAAAACTGATTTTACTGGCATATATTTAATTTCATCTAGTTATACTACTAATGGGAAAGAAGTTACATGTTTGAAAGCTACATCAGAGATGATGTGTCTGCTTCAACAGCGCCATCTAAAATAGGGTTACAACTAGAAATGTTGAAACCTAGGAAGGATTTTTAGAAAAAAAAGGGAGGGGGAGCACAAGAGGTGAAGGAAACTGCTTACCCTGAAGGAAGAAGATGAGAAAATAAAGTACACAGAGATGAATCCTGGAGAAGATCACCTGAATTACAGCAATTCTTGGGGGGTAGGACCCAAGAACGGTAGCCCTCCAAACATAATTAGTGCCAAGCCTGAGAAAAAGAAACACTGTTACTAAGTTAATGCAGGGTTGGGAAGGAAGAAGTGAGATGGAGGCAGAAGACAAAGAAAGGAGGACAAGACATATAGAAGCTATTTTTAAATTAAGACACATGAAGGAAACAGAAGAAAGGACAATCTGTGTTAATCCTTGTAATATTAGTAGACTGAAAGCATCTACTGCAGAAGTTTAGTGTGATAACATGAATATGTTTCTTCCCACACAGTGCTCCCTTTTAAGACAAAATTGGCATATTAATCTTTAGTTAAGCAAAGCAAAAACAACGGCATCTTATTTCTAATTGCTATTTCATTTCCTCAGCATTTCCTACATGCTTTTCCAACAGCACAAGTCCACCGTTATACATTCTAATTACTTCAATACTGCTTGGCATATAAGAAGTGAAATAAGAAGGCATATAGAGATGAGAAATTATTACAAAAGACTAAAAACTAGATTACTAAGAACATATATAGGGATTCTATATATAGGGATTACTAAGAACATATAGGAATTCTGCAATCTTTTTATGTTATTTCAAACCCCTCTTTCTTCTGCTGCAGAACTTTACATAGCTAATCATTCTGTGTGTTTGAAATTCTTACTGAATATGGTAGGAAAGTAAAGGATTTGACAGGATTTAACAACAACAAAAATAGGTATATCACCAGATGAAAAACATCCATAAAGACAAAAATCTGTTCTTACAATGTTTCGTAACCTTGATGGAGCAGAAGAAGCAAGCAGCAATCTCTTGATTCAGTGTACAGTACACATTTTCAGAAAGTGATACTGATAAAGTTATGAAAAAGAACATTTTAGGCTTCCTCTTCTTTGCCCAAGCTTGCACATGGCTTTCTGAACTGGGTCCCAAAACCAATTAAGCACATAAGAGTCACTGACCTGAAAGCTTTTCTAACTTTCTCTGAATTGTGTTACATAGGATGACTTTGTAAATAACTTTATTTCTAAGACTGAAAATATATTTCAGAATTGCAATGCACTGTAAAATTTGAAAACATTTTGTCAGCTATATTTTGAGGAATACAATAACCATTAGAAAAATGCATTTATTATAATACATTAGAGATGCTTGAAAATATTAACATTCTGATGATAGATACTAGATATATTAAATTCTAAGCTATAGTAACCCAGTTAATTAACACAAGAACTTGCGTTGTAATAAAGATTAAGAATTGTCACATCAAGTAGAAAGTTATTATAACTTATAAATAAGTTATAAATCTTACTAAATATTTTTAACATGTCCTCTAGAAACATCTAATACAACTTCAAACCCTAGTAGAGACTAGAACAGAAAAGCTATTAACAACCATAACAAGTTCTTTGAAAAAGGAATTTAGCATTGAGCAATATAAATCTCTCTATCTTAAATACAGCTACTTTCATCCTTAAGGGCACGAGCCAATTCAAAAATAAAATATAATGCAGACTATTCATTCTTATCCTGTGTAATCTGCTCAAGGCATTTGGGGTTTCAACTTGAAAAGACCAGATCAATTGAGCTCTCTCTCTCTCTCTCCC
>JANHZT010001315.1:44663-55534 GCA_032468215.1 Stegonotus admiraltiensis
GGGAAGCATGGGGGAGGGTCGCACACACATATGTGGGGGTGGGGCACATAGAATTATGGGTGTGGGCACTCACGTGCGTAACCCTCCCGCACTCCCCCCGCTTTTGGCACGCGATGGCAAAAAGGTTAGCCATCACTGACCTAGAACATACAGAGATTATATCCCTAAAGATGTGTGTCTATAAAAAGGCCAGTTCTTAAGAATACTAGATCACTGAAAGCATAATTACTATGAAACCAAGTTTTGCAGAGTAATTTGAATAAGAGAATTCAAGAATTAGGCCACCACATATTTTGAATTCCATGGTAAATCATCAGCTGAAAATCTTAAAACTACAGCTATATGTTGAATAAAAGATTTTCATATTTCAATGGAATTTCAAAAACTGAATTAAAATATAGTTACACAATAATACGAAGTACTTTTGATATTTTTAATATAAATTATATTTTAATAGATTAATAGTAAGTAATTGGATGCTGCATAAAACATCTGGAAAATAGTTTGAATTATGTTTTGTTGATTTTAGAAGTTCCAGTGGTTTTTACATATTGCAATAGTGTCAATTATTACTGACACTATGGATACTACTTTCACACATGAAAATAACTGGCTAGTTACCATGCAGCTCTGTCAGCTGTTGCATGTGACTATTTACAATGAAAAAAGAGAGATAAATTACAAGCTATTTATTTGTACTATGACACAACTGATGAAAACAAACATAGTAACTAAAAACTATTTCATTTTCAGAGGGATCATGAAACAGGAACAGATTTCATTCCTGTGATTTATTTATACATTAAAATACATTCCCATAAAATATAAGAACTGTATTTTCAGTATTATGCTTTATATAAAGTTGACTAAAATATTCAAGAATGTGAATAACTATGAATACACATAAACTGTTAAAAATGCACTAAAGAAATTTCCTTCTGTAACTAAAAGCCAGATATTGATAACCAACCACTCCAATGTATTCCAGGGAAGAGACCCAACAGTTTCTCAATAATTTCTTCTCCTCCTGATTACTAGGACTTCAAGTTTTATAAGTTTACATTTCTGCCTTTAATCATTAGCCACATTATGAATTCAAAATTATTTATACTCTGAAATAAAAATCTAAACCTGATCGTGTTTTTTCCCACTCTTCTGGCAAACATATTCTCTTGCACTAGAGTAACTACAGTGCCCAAATAAATCTTGATTTTATTATTTCTTCTGGGCGGGGAGTATACAATAATAAAAAAGTGCAAACAGGACAAATAGAAAAGAATGTTCACTCCCTATAACATTTTATAAAGAAACTGAGAATGAACAAACTATTAGATGTTACCTTTAATTTTTTATTTAGCTTGCAACAGTATCTGTAAATCATTGCCAGATTGAGAGGGCCAAAATCTGCATAGAAGCTTGGAAAAAGGGGAGGGAGAAGGAAAAGAGAAGGACAGGGAAGGGGAAAAAAAAGATCTTATTGAAATGTCTGTTTAAAAAAACCCCACATTCTCTCCACACACTCCCACTGCAACAGCTTAAATTTTAATAAACAGGTATTATAACGGTCACATTCCCCCCATCTCTTTCAAGATAACCACTGAAACACAATTTAATTAATGGAGGGGGGGAATCTTGTAAGCTTTACATATATTGTCAAGTAAGTCAGCAATATTTCCTAGATTATGAAGTCAATAAATGGTGAAACCATTTTAGAATAGGCAATACAATATTTTGTAGGCATATCTTCGATTAAATTGTAAAAGTGTCTAATTCAACAGAACACGTAACATGCTGCAAATAGATTAGACTATTAAGGATACTTGTAAGCCTGGAGTATCAACCCACAAAGAGAGCTAATTGACTCAACTCTGTATGATTCATTGATTTGAGATTGCCTCTCTGTATACGCCAATAGGCTTGGTGTTTTAACTGACCCACTTCTTCACTGTATGTAACTGATAAAGGACCTACAGATGCAGAAATCCGAATGTTCGTCATGGCTAAATAGGGAAAATACTGTTTAGAAGATCTTATGGCAGGTTATACTGACAGAGAGGCACCAAAGAAATAACTAATATGACAGTACTAAAAGTGAGATTATAAAGGCAGGTCATCATTTGTACCATCCTGATCTCCAGGAGAATACAAAGAAACATATCCATGAGTGATGCAAATGATATGTATCCATTTATGGATGAACGATGCTTAAGTGTAGATTTTCTTTTCAGAATTCCACAATCAACTCAGTCACATAAGATAGTTGAGAACAAAGCCAGTCCAAACAAGCTACCTAAATTCAAACTATTTATAGTTTTGCTTCGCATCCATGATGGATATACTGTATCTTCTGTGAATAATATGCAAGAAATAACATGAAAATTCTTAGTCAACTAGTGATATCTAGGGCAAAACATTTCACAACTGAGAAAACCCTAAACCTAGAATAGAATTTCCCATTGTATTCCTTCAGATGTGTTGAGTTCAATTTCCAAATAACTGGAGGGAACTAGAATAGGGATAGTGCCCTAGACTAGAGGAAGACAAACCAGCATCTAAACATTTCAGGCATATAGATGGCAATTTCTCCGGCAGCTTGAAAACTGAACAACCATTTGCTCTTAGCATAGTGAAATGTTATGAGAAAACCACTTAGACAGGTCTCATCTGCATAAAATTGACACCTAGAATGGTTTTCTATCTATTTTTCTGGACTGCAGGCCTTTTCTAATACAATTCAACTGATTCATATTATTAAAATGAATTGAAGTCTCTAGCTTCAACATAGTCAATAATTTCAACCATCTCGGGGTAAATACAAACTTTTTGATTTCTGTAAAAATAACTCTCCTTAAAGTGATGGTGAGATACCATGGAAAGTTAGGAAATATTTTTGAGTCTATCCAGAAAAATAACACTGCAACTCCATTTTCATTTGTAATGAATGCAATAAACAATGCTGTACGTTCCCATATTCAGTGCTTTGGATTAATATTTGTAATTTCTGGAGGCCAATAATGAGAATACTGTATTCCAATATAAGATTTTCTCTTTCTTTCAACTGCTTTTCATTCAAGGATACACCATCCAAGCCACAATACCCTATTCAGGACTCTCCAGATGTACTGGATATCCACTGCCATTAGTATTAACTTTTATCTAGAGGTAAGAATTCTAGAATATGCCACAAGTTTCCCAGTGTAAATTTATGAAACATAGATCTTTCAAGTATTTTAGTCACAGTAACTAATCAAGGAAGCATGTTTAGCCTCTGTAGTAGAAAATGTATTTCCAACTGACCCTTCTGGTTTTGGAAACAAAGAAGGACTGGACCTGATTAATACTTGGATGGGATACCATTAAGTTATAAGCTAGACTGGGAAGTCAAAAAAACATCCTAAAAGAATGCAGTGGCAGCAAATTATTTCCATTTTGTTGTTAAGAAAGCTACATGGAAAAGTTTATGAAGTTACCAGAAGTAAAAGCTCAACTCAATGGAGACTCTGTGAAGATGGATATTTACCATTATTCTTCAATTTAACATGAAACTTGATTCTTCAACATAAATCATGCTTCCGATCAATTAACAAAAACAATAATTTTAAAACATCGCAATATTTATAGAGTTAAAGAAACAAATGTATTAATTTGCTTCCAGGTTTACACCTTAGAAAAAATCTTAACCGTTCTTAAACTCTTTGAAAGTCTTCTTCTTTTTTTTGCCTAGTATTCTAGGAAGGACATAATTAAGTTCAAAACCTACAACTCTTTCCCACTTCTGGCATTCCATTTTTCAGTTCTTGGACAACACTGATGGATACAAATGCCAGATTCTTACTCTACAATAACGAGTTCTGTTTCAAATAAGCCTTTTTGACTGCTATATAATGTTCATTTAGAAAAACAATATGTATACAGTACTACAAACGCTTTAAGCAAGCTTCAAGCAATCTCACCATAAAAATTAAATAATATTTGCACAATAAAATTGTGCAAATACTTAGTACTAGTACCAATATTTAGTACTCAATGGTTCCTTTTATTTATTCTCAAAGAAATAAAGCAAAAATACATTTCCTTCTTTATTAACATCTTTTCTTCTTCCCTTTCCACTGCCACTAATTTTAGCTGCTAATTGTTCCAACTGCATTTTATAAAATTACTTCTTCTGAACTACATGATTCACTATGGCACTCCCTAAGTATTTGCCAAGTCCTTCTGACCTTTGCTTTTTAATTTAAAAATTGGGAAGGGAAATAAATATGCTGGATGTTCTGTTTTTCAGAAATTCAATCATCTTAAAGTTATTTTTGCAGTAAACACATTACTATATTTTGAGACAGAAAGTATACTCATACTGTCTTCCTATATTATCCCCTCATTCTTAGCAACCACGCAACTCCTCAAGATAGAGCCAGATTGGTGTAGTGGTTAAGGCACCAGGCTAGAAAATGGGAGACCTTGTATTCTAATCCCATCCTGGGCACGAAAGCAGCTGGATGACCTTGGGCCAGGCACTTTCTCTCAACCCTAGGAAGGAGGCAAATGCAAAAAAACCCCACCCTCTAGAATAGACTTCTTTAATGATGCTTGCAGTACCCCAGATACAGGTAGTCCTCGACTTACAACGACAATTGAGCCCAAAATGTATGTTGCTAAGTGAGACGTATGTTAAGTGAGTTTTAGCCCATTTTATGATTTTTCTTGTCATATTTGCTAAGTGAATTTGGCTTCCCCATTGACTTGGCTTGTCAGAAGACTGAAAAGCTGATCACATGACCCTGGAACATTGCAACTGTCATAAATATGAACCAGTTGTCAAGCATCCTAATGCAAATCAAGTGACCAGGGGGCTGCTGCAACAGTCACAAGTGTGAAAAATGGTCATTAGTCACTATTTTCAGTGCACTTTTAATTTTGAATGGTCACTAAATGAATCGCTGTAAATCATTGCCTCTCTATATATGCCAATAGGCTTAGTGTTTTAACTGACCCACTTTTTCACTTGTATCTAGCTGATAAAGGACCTACAGATACAGAATTTCTGAAAATATGTTTTTGAAAATATGAAATTCATCTGCTTTAGTACACTTTAGTAATTTTTCAATAAGCATGTCCTATCTTATTAGAAAACAGGACTCTAGGAATATTCAGTTCAAAGTAGACTTGACTGTTTTATTCCAAATTCAATAAAACATCTTTTCAAAGCAAAAAATATCAACCAAACTTTATGTTTCAGTTTCAATTTCAATTTCTGAACCGAACCATTTTGAATAGACTAAGATGTTCTATACCATAGCCACCTAAGAAGATGAATGCTGGAAAATTCAGAATTAAAAAAGGGAGCAATTTCTTTCTAGAGACCCAATTTTGTGATTAAATGCATCAGGCTAAAAACCACAGCCAGGTGACTTTGAGGCAGTAATGGGAAGAACGCAATGGCAAAAATTGTTATTGAGAAAATTGCATGAATCTGTTTAGGCTACTTCTAGGAGTCAAGATTGACTTGTATCAAATATATAAAATTCACACACACACTAATGTACAGTGAAATCACACAAATATTCCTTGTCACAAGTAATGAGGGCCTACAAACTATGTGAGTAAAATTTATGAGGAATAAGGTTGTAAGATTACTATACACAAATGATGTATATAGTAAACAACACTTCTAGAATCAAAGGTTTCTAACTGGCCACAATAGGCCAATGATAGAAGACTAGATACCTATTATATTTATTTTATCAGAAAGCTTCACAATGTATTTTTTATATATATGCTGTTGCTCTTATTTTTTATTTCTGTCTTGCAGAACAAGGGAATAGTATTATACTTACTTTTCATACACAAATTCATCATCTATGCAGAAATAGTGTGTACTTGTACTACCGCTTTTTGGTTTATGGAACAGAATGGCAAAATAAAGACGATCTGAAATTGAAAACAAAAACACCAAAATAGTATTTATAATGAACACAGAGACAATTGTAGAAAATGGGTTGATAGATTTATCTATTTCTTTTTAGCCAAGTTACAACAGCAAAAATAAAAACTTTCATTCAGAATTTGATGCTTTCAGAAAATTGGCAATATAAATATTAATAACTATTCAATATGGCATAGAGGATGAACTGTTAAATTTGGATATAAGAAATTCAAATTCATAACCTGAGTTGTCAAAAAGAACTCTTACCTACCTCACTGAAACTACAATCCTTTTCTGTGCAACATTAAGATAATTCCAATGAATCATGTGAAGGAACATTGTATTTATGGGCTACTTTTGAAATTACTGGCATCACTTCCTTAACACTTTAGAAATAGAGTTATGCAAGAAAAGTTTGGTCAATGTTTAAATCACCAGGTTAGAAACTTGTAAGTTTCTTTCATCAACAAAGCACTGTTTTGTTATGCTATTATGCTATTGATGTTAGAGTGCATGACTTCTAGTCCCGCCTTAGGCATGAAAACCAGCTGGGTGAGCTTGGGCCAGTCACTCTCTCAGCCAAACCTACTTCACCGGGTTGTTGTGGGGGAAATAGGAGGAAGAAGTATTATGTTATTGTATTAGATACGTTTGCTGTCTTGGTATTTATAAAAAATAATAAAGGTGAGATAAATCAATCAATCTCAACACATTGTTTTCCAGTCTTCGCAATTTCCATGTTGGAAATTTTTAGTGCTTCAAAGAATGACGAAAATCCACTGTTGGTAGCTACTGCATGTATAGACTGTCTCTTGCAGATATTTCATGTTGCTCACTCATACACACTAACTACAATGTAACTAAGTTAACATGGTCTCTAAGCAGAGTTGCAGAAGGGGCACAGCCTTGCAAGTCTATCCTTCCCATGACTAAGAGATTTTAAATTACTATCAGTGGATTAAATTACTATCAATTGTTAGGATTTCTTAAACAGAGGAAAGTCTGGCAGGAAATACAGATTAAACAATAGCAGTTAAGATCTAATTCATTTCTAATTGGTTGGAAAAACTCTGAAATCTAACTGGGGAAAGAACATAAAGATGAGAGATATTTTTAGAACTCTCTCTTAAAAGCAAAGAAACTTTTATAAATTGCACGAAAAACAAAACTGTGAACAATGCTAAATTAATTTATTCTGAATAAAAAAGTTCAACAGACTGCTTCATGATTTGTTACATTATTTCCATGTTAATATGGTTTTGCTACATACAATACAAGCATAAGACTATCTAAAATAAGTATTTATTGAAAAACACTTGAGCTTACATATCACATGTGGAAATCCTAACAAATTCAAAAATGTTGCCCACACTTTAACAAAAGTGGCACCAAAAAAGTTGTACGTGGGCGGCCAAGGAAGCCAGTAGACACATCAGCAACTGCTGTGGTGATTCGCAATTTTGGGGAGTTTTGTGTAACAGACTAATAGCCCTACAGATAAAATCATCCCACTTACTCCAAAGATTTAAAGGATTTAAGCTCCGACAAAGACATGGGAGGCAGAAAAGTTCTTTGCTGTGCAATATACCTGCGGCACCTTGTTTTGTTGTTTTGTTTTAAACCGCTTATCCTGCATCAAAGAAAGAACTTGAAAATCCACACCGAGTTAGCAAAAGTTGGCCTCTCTTTCCACTTGGCGGAAAACTTCCGTCGGAATTTTAAACGCACCAACAGGGGAAAGCCATTCTCCACCCACGCATTTTCTTTAAAGCTCCGCTGTTTGCTTACCTTTAACTAACTCCGCGCAGAAGGGCAAGCGCTTGGCGGCGTCCATCTCCGTTTATCAACATTCAACCGAGAAACCAAGGACTGGGCGAGCAGCGGCACGGAGCTGCTGGAAATGGCTGCTTGCGGAGGTTGCTGCCGACTTTTGCAGCCGCGGTCAGAAACTCCTAAATCTCTCCCTCCCTCCCTCCTCGGAGTACTAACCGCAAAGTCCCTACTCTTGAGAGAGTAGGGAAAGCTGCGTTTCCTCGCACCAATCCGAACGGCGGGGCGAGGGGCGCTCCGAAAAAAGGCGCCACAAAATCCTCTTCCTCTAAACCTTCCTTCTCTGGGTTTACTGCAGCTCCCTCCTTCAACAGGCAGCCTGAGAGGGCCGCCAGTCCTTCCCGCGCGCTTTCTCAAGCTCCCCGTGTCACTGATTTGTTCGGCCCAAGGAGCAGTTCCCAAATGCCGGCCCTCCGCGCTTGCCTGCAAAAGGGCCCCTCAAGAGCGCGCGTCGGGCGTCCCAGCTCGCTTTTCCGAACGCGCTTCCAGCGCCTCCGCTTCTGCCAAAGGCGCCGACTAACACTTTCCCAACAATCATTAACGCGTCCCCTTCCTCCAGTCAAGGAGGCAGCTCTCGAAAGCTTCGCACCAAGAAGCGGCCATTGGCTGGCGAAGGAAGCAGAGCTCCTCCTTGCCAACCGCTGGCCACTTCGCACTGCAACCATGGGCCTTTGCCCAGGCTAGGAGCCTCCCTGAAACCTCGGCCTGGCCTAGTTTCCTCGTGGGAGGAATGGAAGATTTTGGTCACTGCCTGGCCTCCGTTGTTGTTTTTTCCTCCCCCTGGCTGCCTTGTGTCTTTTTCGTGCCATTCTGGCAGAAAACTACACCCGCTCCACCGCAAACAGTTTAGCAACACTTTCGCGTGTGGAACCAGGCCGAATTGTAAAGGCGCTTGAAAAAGGATCACAAAAATGATCTTACCTCCCGCTGTGTGGGAGTGGTGCCGGCCCACACACCACAAGCACTTGCTGCATTTTTTTTGGTACTAAGATACCAAGTTGATTTCAAACGTTGAACAAGCACTGGTACATCTGATATAAAAAAGTGCTAGATCTATCTGCAGAATAAGGTCAATAATCATCCTAAACTTACAGGTAAAGTTGTAATTACAGCACGAAGGGCTTTAAACTGTTCATATTAAGACCATAGTACAGAATAATTATTTGGCACTGCAGTGCAAATGTCATAGTTGTAAAGGATAGCTCATATCACAGTCAATCACAAGTGTTGCAGTAACATGTCAGATATACTCATAAAATAAATTGAATACTTTATTTTCTAGTTGCAACAATGCTCACAGATATCAGTACACAGATACGTCTACTGGTATACGGTATACAAATACACTAGTATTCCTAATACCAGTATCAATATATTATTAAACTCTCATCCAGATCTAGGAGTCTCCATGAATTCTAAATGTGAAAGGAAGTTGCACACAGAAGAATTTCTACTATCATTAAAAAGGCAAAAGACCTATGACATTTGTCATTATGCATTATGGTCATAACTTTGGTTTTATTATTAAATAATTTTATATTATTTTTGGAGGGAAGTGTGCAGTAGAGTCTCTCTTAGGCCCAGTACTCTTCTATATCTTCATCAATATTTACACGAGGGGGGGTAATAGGCAAATCAAATTTGCAGATGACATCAAGCTGGCAGGAATAGCCAACACCCTAATGTAAACTCAAGATACAAAAGGATCTCAACAGACTTGAACATAGGTCCCTATCTAACACAATGAAATTCAATTGTGAGAAAAGTTAAGTTCTTAGGCAAGAAAAACCGAATGCACAGGTATAGAATAGATGGTACCTAGCTCAATAATAGTAACTGTGAGAGTGATCTTGGAGTCCTAGTGAACAATCACTTAAATATGAGCCAGCAATGTGCTGCAGCTGCCAAAAAAGCCAATTCAATCCTAGGCTGCATTAACAGCGGTAGAATCAAGATCACAAGAAGTGTTAGTACCACTTTATAATGCCCTGGTAAAACCACACTTCAAATAATGCATCCTGTTCTGGTTGCCATGATAGAAAAAGGAAGTTGAGACTCTAGAGAAGAACAACAAAGATTAGCTAGGGGACTAGAAGCTAAAACATACAAAGAACGGAATTGGGTATCTCTAGTTTAATGAAAAGGATTAGGGGTGATATAATAGTATTCCAATAACTAAGGAGCTGCCACAAAGAAGAGGAGGTCAACCTATTCTCCAAATCACCTGAAAGCAGAACAAGCAGCAATGAATGGAAGCTAATCAAGCAGAGAACCAATCTAGAACTAAGGAAAAGTTTCCTGACAGAATAATTAATCAGTCGATTGACTAGCCTCCGGAAGTTGTGCATGCTCCAACACTGGAGGTTTTTAAGAAGAGATTGGACAACAATTTGTCTGAAATGTTACAGGGTTTCCTGCTTGAGTTGGGGGTTGGACTAGAAGACCTCCAAAGTCCCTTCCAATTCTGTTATTCTGTTAATATTTAATTCAGTAATTCAGATAGATGGGGACATACAGAGAAATGTACTGAAGATCACCAAGGTTGATATGGGAAATGGTGATCTTAAAGAAGAATGAAGTATTCAAAATTCCCTTTTATTTCAATATAAAGATTAACATATTGATTACATTAACTTTTATAAAATGGAGTTCACCTAATGTTCTATATTTCAAATACTGTGTACATAAATTTTGCCCCAGAATATTCAGAGGGAAATGTTATTTATGGTAATAATTATCAATTAATTGATCATTTAGAAAGTTGTTGGATAATATAATGTAAACCTCCTTGCTTTGGTTACATTGTAACTCATTGTGTGTTGAAAAACCAGTTTCAATGAACTATAAATATTGAAGAGACTTGCAAAAATTTAGGTGACCAGTAGAAGGCAGCATAGTGTTAGCTTTTTAAAAATCTGTTTGTTGCCACCTGGTGGTCATCTGATTTTTTGCAGAAATGTTTTCATTCATTTTGTGTAATAAAGGTAGTCCTCGACTTACAACCACAATTGAGCCAGTGGTGGGCTGCTGCCGGTTTGGGCAAACCAGTAGTTGTGACTGCCGGGTGGGCCCGCCCCGCCCCGCCCCGCCCCATCCCATCCCATCCCATCCCATCCCA
>JANHZT010001315.1:58695-71507 GCA_032468215.1 Stegonotus admiraltiensis
CAGCCAAGCTGTCTTAGGAATTCTGGGAGTTGAAGTCCACAAGGTGTAAAAGAGCCAAGTTTGCCTACCCCTGCCCTCGTGATTTTGGTTGCTTAATCTGAAGTAGATCATGAACCTAGGCCCAATATGGTGTGGTGGTTAAGGTTCTGGGCTAGAAACCAGGTGAGTTCTAGGGCTTTCTTAGGCATGAAAACCAGCTGGGTGACTTTGGGCCACTCATTTTCTGAGTCCAACCCACTTCACAGGATTGCTGTTGTGGAGAAAATAGAAGGCAGCAGTATTAGGTATGTAAAGGGCAGCATAAAATCTAAATAACAACAACAACAACAAACTAGTCAACAGTATGGTGAAAGGCTTGAAATTCTAAAAAAAAAAAGGCGGTGCAAGGCCAAAAATAATTTGAAGTATATAGTTTAGTTAATACTTATTATTTAATCAATTTATAACCTGCTGTAAAATAAATGGAAATCTTACCTTAATATAGAAATATGAAAATATTCATGGTAAGTTTTTTTTTAAAAAATTGTCTATTATTAACACTTTTCTCCTAGTATCACATCAAAAGTTACAATTTGTAACAGGTTTTGAAGGGGATAAGGAGGCACAGCTGAAATTTTTGGAGGCTGCATATGACCATGTATGCATGTCATTCTCTTTACCTATTAGATACCATACACACTTTGTTTTAAATAGTAATGTTATTAAAATTATAATTGCACTGACAGAAACTAAAACAAAGTAAAAACAATAAAAATAGAAGGTGCAACATAACATAACATAACATAAAATAACATAACATAACATAACATAACGTAACGTAACGTAACGTAACGTAACAGATATACCTTGGGAGATTCTAGGGAGTGGCTATCCTAAATCTGTTCCATTTACCACAAATTATTATGATATCAGCTTTCATTTGTATATCCAGTATAGAGCATCTTTTTCCATATCATTCTTATAGCTTATCATTCCAAAACCTACTTTTAGCTCAGTCTCTCTGACACAGCAAACTGCTCCTCTCCCATAATATCTTTTAAGCACAATCTATTTATAGCAGGAGACATTCTTAAAAGTAACTGGGTCCATTGTTCACAAATATCCTTCAATAGATCCAATGTATTTTGTACCATTCTGTATTCGTAAATCATATTTAAGTGTCGTTCTTCTTTAATTGTAACCTTTCATTCCTTCTGATTCCCTCAGGTGTCCAACCTTCAAAGTTCCATCCTATCATTTTTTTAAAGAATTCAGAATGAAAACATTTTCCCACAGGAAGGATTCTTATAATTTATTTCAAATCCATCTGGGCTCTTAGCCCATTATAACTTTTCAAACCAATGTTCTGATCACCCTTTTGTTTTTTATTAAAAAAAAATAAAGTTTTTAAAATTGTAGTTAAAACTTTTTTTCTTTAGGATTGATTGAATGAAACTCACTCACTGCTTTAAAACCTGTTGATTCAAAGATTACTAATAGCTAAAAAGCAGATAGCAAGCGATTTCTGAAAACATTAAAAAAAGAAACATGCAAACTCTGGTGCTGACCATGGTTTGAATGAAGATGGCTTCCCTGGTCTAGAGCATTTGTGGGCAACTTCAGGTCTTTTCCTTGTCCAGGCAAGAATTAGGAAGAGCTGACCTACTCACCAGCTCTTAATTCTGTCAATTGTCAGCTCTGTTACCATTTCTTCCCTGGAAATACTTCACCATCATACATTCTGTAAAATATCTGGTTCCCTGTTAAGGCCCAAGTCCAGAGATGACTCTGCAAGTCCAATCGAGTTCACTCATTTGTTTACACCTACTGGTAATAGACAGACTCTTGTGAAACAAAAGCTAGCTACTAGATATAACCAGAGGGATTATAAAGTGTGGCTATCCTGAATCCTCGTCTCTTCCCATCAGTTTGGGACTACACAGTATCTTAATCTGGACCTCTCTCTGGGAAAGCTGTGTGTTGCCAATACTTTCCCTCACTGTTCCTCCAGGTGCACATTCCCTTCTATAAATGCCCATGATTTGCTTAACCACACAGAGTATTCTCTATAACCAAATGGGCAAAGATGCTATAACTTGAAAAATCTATCATCATTTTTCATGAAAATCAATGTATTAAAAAATTGTTCCATGGAGAGATCATTCATATAGACATCAATATTAAATTTTGGATAAAACAAAAACAAAATCTTGAGTAGCTTTCTCTTTGGAATAGCCAAAAATACCTCATTGGTTCCATCATCTTCAATGAATAGCATAGTTCAAAAGGAATTGCAAAGACTGCAATGGTGGATTTGACTAAATTTGGAAAACATATCAACAAAATTAAGAACATCTGTTGAGGCTTACTTACATGACAACTGATATATAACAATGGGCATACCCATGGCAGATAAGTATCAAATTTATTGTGAATATGACATTAGAGAAAACTGATACAAGATCCACACACCCCCAGTATATAGCTCCATTGCTGACTGTCCAAATACATAATACAGTACTTACTAACAATATGCACTTAATGGCAATGACGTCAAGCTCAATAATTCTAGAAGGTGATTCACCATAGAATGAAATACTGACTTTTTTTTCCTGAGAGCTGTTTTTCTACTAAATATTACTTAGCCTTATATTTCTACAAAGTATACAGAGTATATTAGTTCTCTATGATAACAATTGTCAGCAAATGTTACGCTTTTTACTAGAAATTATGCAAAATTAATTCTTTAGAAGAATAGCAGACTAAGGCATGGGAGCATGCATCAATGTAAACAATGACTTTGTAGTTAAAAACACATTTAATATGGAATTCAATCTGGAAACTATTTATGGAATATATTTTTACACACGGATTTATATTGCATCCAAAGTATGGGTTTATTCAATGTAAGTTGTTAAAATATTTTAGTAAGGATAGGACTTGATTATAATAGAAATTTATCTTATTTATTCTGATTGATGATTCTTATTATACCTTTGCTAATTAATGATTTAATTTCAGTAATAGTTAAAACTGATATTTTATCTTTATATGTAGTATTAATCTAATGCTACTTTGAAAATTCTCATCAATTTTATATAGCCTGTAAATCTATTTTTATGTTTTTGTTTTCTTTCTGGTTGTATTTTTAAATGACTGTTAAAATAAAATGGAAAATAAATAGTCTATGGTAATGGCTTATGGTAGTATCATTTCTCAAGGTTGCTTATGCTTATTCAGAGAATAGGGACATATAATACAATGCTATTGAAGCTATACATGTTTCTCAAATACTGTAATTAATATTGCATTGTAATTAACATTATACCTTTTTAAGACAGCTTCTCTTTTGTATTTTTCCTGCTTTGTGTCTCCCGCTTTACAAATCTGCATAAGTAAACCACAAAGCTTCTGATTCAGACTTCTGTCCATATAATAATAAAAAGAAGAATGCGTGGATAATTGATGTGGCAATACCAGGGGACAGTAAAATAGAAGACAAAGAATGGGAGAAGATCACAAAGTATCAAGAACTGAAAATCGAAAAGATTATGGCATAAACTAGCTGTGTTGGTCCTAGTGGTTTTTTGCACATTTGTACATTTGACAAAATTTCCAACTGTCAATTACAAAAGGCCACAATGCTTGGATAAATTACAACTCCCTAGGTTTTTGAGAAGAATATGTGTATGAAGGTCAACACCAGATAAAGAACTAGCTATTATTTCATATTGTTGTATATATAATAATAGTAATAATAATAGTAATAATAATAATAATAATGTATGCAACTCTCAATGACTTACAACAATATTTTAATAAATAATAGTTTCTCAAAGCAAATATTACTAATTTGGGTACATGGAGTATATATTGTACACATATTACAGTACATATGATGTTGATGATCTGCCAATTTGTATTTATCACAGTCTTTCTAAAAATAGTTTATACATTCTTGTGAGCAGCTGTTGATGGTGAATATTTCTGTGGCCCCATGACTGATATAATACTGCACTACTAAAATATTGACTTCCTGCACTGAAACTCCAGACAAACACCAGACTAATCCAGACTGAAGAGTTGTTCTGTCAAAGCAGTCCTCCAGAATGTATTATTTAATCTTTTATAGGACAGATTTGGCAAGTATATTTCAACACACAAACATGCATTACAATTCTGTCTAGTATCTTTACAGAGGTAATGACTCCTATGTCATTTATATGAGTAGATAGCTCCTTGTCAAAACAGGTTACATTCTGAAAATACACTATTTCTCTCTAAGAATTATTGTAAAGCAATTGTAAATCTTTTAGTATAAATATCTATGGTGAAGCTGCATGTCACTAAAAGTTTTTAAATCTGAACAGAGGTTTTTCAACCATAATATAGCAGAAGAAGCAACAGTCAATCATGTCTTTTTAGAAATTAAGGACTTGTAAAGGACTACTCCTTGAGATACTTGAGAAATACTTAATAATAAAAAAATGGTGACTTCTGAGATGAAATGGCTGCTTCACACATTGAAGTAAGCCATAATTGTAGTTTGATTTGGGGTTAAATGATAAAAGAACCTAACCACTGACACTGATGTGTGAGCGCAGCCAAATGCAGCTTTTGCTCAATAAGTTAAGAGGCAACACTGTTATGATGCAACTGTTTTATTTTCCACTGCAAAAGCTTGGAACGTAAAAGATTTTACAACAGATCTGATTTGACTGTGAATACAAGTCTTGTTTTACTTAACTCATAGTAAATAATAGAGTACATATATTTTTCAATTATAGTAGTGAAATGGCATGCTACACTATGAAGAAGCTGTTGCACGACTATGAAAAAACGTAATTCCCACTAACAACCAATACATGAAGCTGATATGTGGACCAGAATTACAATACATTAGGGTTTTGCTAGCTGCCTTCTTTATTAGCTGTAATATAGCTGTTGAATTTGCATACAATATTCATAATATATATATATCCTTTTATATTATTGCCAGTTATAATTCCTTTTTATTTTATTAAAAGTTAAAGATTAACTGTTAAAGACTGATTTCAAGGGGGTAAATGTCATAAAACCCCATACGAAAACAATAATGTTTTCTTGAATATTTTTTTTCCTGTTCAACTGTAATAATATAGTCTGGACTGCTTTTCTGTATACATAATGCTTTTTAAGTCAAGATTCAGAGCAATACTGAGTTTACTATTGTGCCCTGGTCAGATTAAATCCAGGCAACTTGAACTGCTGGTTTAAATAATTTAAATTACCAAGAAAAATGAACCAAATAATTTATGTCAGACAATTTTGTACGTTTTCTAACAAATAGTGATCCCAACTGAAAGCATTCCGCATAATTCAAAACCTCCAGCAATGTAGTTTACAAAACTTTACAACAAGGAATTTATATTTTAAGAAAAAAAACAATTGCAATTTGGCTCTAGACCTATAAAAAATAATTTACTCAAAACTTAACTTTGGTGACAGTATAGCAATAAAACAGGCAGATTAATTCTCTTGGGAAGTGGGGTTATATACATTTCAGGCTTGTCTTTCTTTTGGGTAAACGTATCAGAAGGAAGTTGATTGACTTGAAATCTGAAACTAAAATCAGTCTCTAAAGAGCCATAATCACCCTGTAGGGGGTCTGGCCACAGTGGTCACCATTTCCCTGGAATTGAACCCAGACAATCATACAGAAACCAGTTGCTAAACATAGTTGTCTCCTTTCCTTATTTTTTCAGCAGCTTTTTAAGTTAACCATTCATAACAACCTGGAGAATGTCTGTCTTTTAGAAGGGCCTGAGATCTAGTGAAGGGGCCTGTTGCTGAAAGAGGAACTTCAGGTAAGCCCTTTTTGTGAGATGAACTATTTTCATTTAAGAGTATAGGCCTACAATGCTTAAAACTTTTCACTTGAGGCCTACTCTGCCTTTTGGTTCACCTTCTTGGACAAAAAGGTGAACCATGCCAGTAGTGAATGGGGCCCCTGGGTAACAGTCAAATGAAAAGGGTATTCTAGTTCCTACACTCTAGCTGGAGTTTCCCCAACATAAACTCCCATTGTCACAATTGTAACACATAGACAGCAGACACCCACTGTAGGTTTTTAAATGATCTGAATAGTCAAAGCTGTTTTCATTGGGGGGGGGGGTTGTCCCAATCCATGGTAATGAATAATAGATTGGAAATCATTATGGTGTTTAGTCATCTCATGTCTTTCACAGTATCTGTGCCTTATATATCCATCAACTTTGCTTTTTTTTCATTTAGCTTTTACAGAGAAAAGTCATAACTACAGGAAATTACTTTTGACATGCCAGGTGGGATTGTTCCCTCAAACACCCACCCACCCCCAATCTCCTCAGGCTAAATGAATGTTCTGAAATCATCACTAATCATCATAACATAGTTTTCAGGAAATTGCCTCTGGACATCTCTTTTCTTGTCTCAATAGAGATAACAAAACTCCATGCAAATTCTTGAGGAAAAAGAAGGGCACAGGACAATTCAAGTGGAAGCCTTAAGGAGGTCTGGCAAAATTTCATCCTGTCCCTTTCCCATCTCTCCCCATTCCCCATTTTTTAAAAATTTTACAGGAAAATAATTTTGCAGTTAGATTTAATTTTAATATTAATAATTAAAATTAATATTTGTACTGTGATGAATTGTATTTCATAGATTGTACATTCGTTTTATGTAAGACACAAAATATTTGATAATATGCAGGCTACAAAATATGTATTAAATTTAAAATGCAAAGGAGAAAGAGAAGGAAGCCACTAAAATTGCCTGTTTATAACTCCAAGCAGCTGTACAATGCTTTCCATCATATTTTCCATCGTATTTTTAACACAACTCAACAATAAAACACAACAATGGAACCATTTGCAAAACCATCTAGATGTCCTTTTTATCCATTATTTTTAATACCAAAACAGTAAGTATTGAATCATCAAAATATTTTTTGCAAAACAGGAGCCAGGAAAAGAGATCCATTAAGCAAAAAATAAAAAAGTATTGTTTCCCTCTATACTCGGACGTATACCAACCCTGCAGAAGCTAGCACAAGAAAAAGTGAAAGAAGTGCTCGTCTTTTTCAAACTGCATCTTCACGCCAGAAGCATTTAAGTTATTTTCCAAGGTTTGACCTGCAATTTGGATAAGATACGATCTGAGTATTACGGTAACCTTATGTTTTCCTCAGACAATTATAACATTTTTTCCCCCAGAGGGACAGCCACGGGGATTAGAAACCTTCTCTCAAAACATACATTCACTGAGATTTTCCTCCAGTTTTAACCAGAGACTGGGAGGCACCTCAAACGAGAAACGGATCCAGAGAGGCTTGCGCCCGTTTGTGGGTCGCCCACGACCCCCAAGCACTGCAAACAACCATCAAAGCCCCATATCGGAGCAACCAAGAAGCACTTCTGGAAACTAACTCCACTGGAGTTGTTTACTACAATTAGGCTCGGAAGCCTCCCCGCCCCCCCCCCATCCCACACTTCACGAGACCGAGAAGTCGTCCGCCCGCAGACACGCCCCGCACGAACCGCCCCGCTACTTGGGGGGGTTTCAGTCGCCCCGATTCCCCGCAGCGCCCCTTTCTTCTGCCCCTCCTCACCGGAGATTTGTAGGCAGATCTCGCGCCTGGGGGTCTGGAGGGTCTGCTCCTCTGCTTCGCCCAAGACCTGCAGGGTGGCGGAGCTTCGAGTTTTCTTGGATGCCGGCGGTGCCGTGGCCGGCAGAGTAGCCGGGGCCGAGTGTCTTCGGCTCCCCACCCCCGAGGTCTTCCGCTTCATGGCGGCGGTGGTAGCGGAGGAGACGACGGAGGCGGCGGCGGCGGCGGCGGCTGCAGGGCACCGGGGCTCATCCCCGCCGCCTCGCCCCCAGTAGGGGTACAAGCAGCCCAACGGGAGCCAAAGCAGGAGGAGGAGGAGCAGCAGCAGCAGCAGGACCAGCAAGAGGAGGAGGAGGAAGAGGAGGGAAGGCAACTGCGGCCGCTTTCTGAAGCGCCGCCCCCTCCCCCCCAGCTGCTCCCAACCTGCCACTTGCCGCCGCGGCTCCCGCTCTCAGCCAGCGCTCCCTCTTCGGCCTCCCCTCACGCTCGCTCCTCATTGGGCCGGGCCGGTGTGAGGTCACAATCGCAGAGCCTCTGACAGTGATGTCACACCGATACACCTGAACACCTGCGTCACAAAGGAGAACTAGTCCTAAGAGTGCCTGCACCGCAGCTCTATTCTTCTCCCCCCACCCCAAAAGAAATTGCAAAAAAAAAAAAAGGACCACTTAATTTGCACTTAATTAATGCAACCTCCTGCCCCATCCCCGCCTGACATATGTAATATCTTCCCGTTGTGAGCTGTTGGCCCCGTGTCTCAAAAACCAACTAAAACTTAAGAGGAAAAATTTGAATAATTTTACTTTCCGTTGCTTCAAGCGTGTCATTTCTAAAGTGATAAAATATATTGAGCCTTTGTAATAAACATACCACGCAAAAAGTTAAACATAGTATAGAGGAGGCAGAGTTAATATTTCATTTTTACACATCAGGAAAGCCCCCATTCACTAGATAAGTCTCTTTCACATGGTAGAAGACGGTATATTAAAAGTGACTTCTATAGAAGAACTAGGATTATTTTATGCATGTTACCTAGCAGGAATGCTAAGTAACATGGAATGCTAATTGCTAAGGAATGCTAATTGGCATGGAACTGATGAACGATTTCCAGGAAAAGGTTGAATTCCATGGCTATCACAAAAGGAGAGCCTTCAGTGGTTTATATCTTGATTCCTGGCATGCTTGTACTGAATAGTTAAAATAAGCATTACTGTGAATTTCTTGATTTTACATTTATTTGAATTGCTTTAAATTTTGCAGATAAGGTTGGCAACTGAAAACTGATTAAAAATCAACAACATAATAAATTGACTAGTAATGATAAGATACATGCATACATATCCATGTTTGCTCAATCTTAAATACATTAGCCTCTATGAATTCACTGAAAACAATTCCAGCAGTTGCCGTTTGAAAAATTCTGCCTGTCCAATAAAACTAGAGGGGAAATTTGAATACTTCTAGTTTCCCTTGCTCAAGGCTACACCTGCTGATGACTACATGGATGTGAGGAAAGAGCAATTATAAAATTACAGTATAAGGCAAACTGTTTTGGAACACACCTCATAATATGCATGGAGTTTTTGCATAGTGCATCTATAAAATGTTACCAGCTGTGCTCTTCATTCTCAATTTTCCTGCCTGCTTTGGGGGCCTGTGCAAATATTCACATATAGCTACCCTACTTACTGTTGTGGCTTCCCTTTGGGGGAAGTGTGCCATCTGCTGGATATTCACATTCTCACATTTCAAAGGCCATTTTTAATCCTAAAGTCCATTACAAATTTTCATGGGCAAAGAAAGTCAGCATGGTAAGTTCTTAGAAAAGCAGCCATTTCTAGTGTCACACCACAAACAAGATTCTTCAAAGGTCAGGTTTTGTTCCACCAACGTATTTATAGGCAAATCCAGGGGATTTTGAACTATATTTTGTGGAATCCTAGGATCCCAAGAATATTGATAAGGTTTTGTCAGAGATGAAGAGGAAAAACATTAACTTTAATGCAGCCAATTTTCTATAATTAAAACTTTACCACCTGAATTGAGGTTTCAGGATTTTTTATTTTTTTAAAAAAAGGTTCTGTGGCCTGAAAAACTTTGAAAACTCTTTTGTTAATTTGTTCAACTGAAAACCAAAAAGGAATCCTACTGAATCGTCAAGTTAACAGTTCTTGCAATGTAATTCTGTGTATATACCATTATAATATAGCCATATCATGATGTCACTGCGATTTGTTGACAGGAAAAGAAAATCCAAAGTTGCAAGGACAGAATTACACCGGGAAAATGGAAGGTAAGAAGTGCGAACATGGAAAAGCTCACCCCAGTGAAAGATTAAATTAAATGATCACAAATGGACATCTTAGATATCAGTGAAGTCAGATAGACTAACCATATAATCATAAGAATTCACATCAACACAATATTAAATAAATGATAAAAGAATAGACACAAATTACTGTTATGGAGAAAGAGACTAATATTTTTAAGATACATATGCTGATGTGCCATTGACAGAAAATGACTGATCAGTGATAAAAATATTTGTTCTGAATGGGATTACACATTAAATTTTTCAGTGTATATTTTGGGAATATAGATGAAACCTTTATTTGTAATGCTCAAACATCAGACAAGAGCTAATATGGCAGAGTGGTTACAGAACTGGACCAGAAGCTGGGAAATGCATCTTCAACCATGAAAGTCACTGTGTCTCAGCCTAATATATTACACAGGGTTGTGATTGTGAAAATATAAAGCAGAATATATGTCCAGGAAATAATTACACTATCAAGTCTTGTGGAAATAAATTTTTAGGTAGAGTATTTGAGGACTATGTGGAATAATGGTATTGTAAACCATAGATCAAATTAACCAATGATTTACTGTTGGTAAACCCCCAACATTTTTTTATTGTTTATAAAACTGATCATGTCCCTTACATTTACTACTTGGTAAATTACATAAAATACATTGCTAGAAAAAAATAGGCTAAAAGTCCTCTGTAAAATGTGTTTATTGCTAGTTTTTTGGGGGAAGAGGTTCACAATATATCATAAATACTTTTTTAAATAAAATCTTATATCTGGCTAAAGTAGTTGGCAGGTATGAAAATTCCTAGTTATATAACACATATGTGTGTTTTGTTTTAACGATGATTATGTTCCAATTCTGCATTGATTTTTAGATAGTTTCCAATGTCAGGCTAAATAAAACACTATATCCATATATTATATACATTTTACATTTTCAGTTTTTCTTTATGTCTTCATAAATAATCTTAAAATATCAAAACTGGAGAATCTCTCATTGTCTATAATTCTTCGTAACAGTTTTAACCAATATTTCTCAACTAGAATTCCTGGTGTTCTAGTTGGTGACACCAAGCAGCATTATAAGTAGTCCTTGGCTTACAACCACAATTGAACCCAACATATCAGTTGTTAAGCAATGCAGTTGTTAAGTGAGTCACATCCCACTATGACCTTTTTTGCCACAGTTGTCAAGCAAACATAGACATTGTTAAGTGAATCTAATGGTTATTAAGTGACTCTGGCTTTCTTCATTGACTTTGCTTGTTGGAAGCTAGCTGGGAAAGTTACAAATGGTGATCACATGACCTGGGGACAATGCAACTGTCATAAATACATGCCAGTTGCCAAGTGCCCAAATTTTGATCAGGTGATCATGGGGATGGCATTTAATTTCACTGTACGAGGTGCAATGACAATAAACTAATGCTGCAATGATTGTAAATGTGAAAACTGGTCATAAGTCACTTTATTCAATGCATTTGTAATTTTGAATGGTCACTAAACAAATGGTTGTAGATCAAGGACTACCTGTATTGTTGCTGAGGACTTCTGGTTAACTGTATGTTAACAACACTTGCATGATTATAATTTTACCACCTCTGCATTATATAATTGAGCTTTCCTTTTCTGAACTCTTGGGATCAAAGTGAGCAAAAGTGTGAAAACTATAATCTGACACCCATTAGTTGGGTGTAACACTGATTGTTCTATTGCATGCACCTTAACAAAATACTGCAGAAAAAATTGCAGATAACTTTTAATTCAAGATTAGTGGGGCATCAAGACTAAAAATAAAGATTACCCAGTCAGTAGTCTACCATGAAATTAATTCTGTAAACACTTTTTTCTCATCCTCTAGTTTACAGACTTCAGAACAACATTCATGCCAATTTGGCTTCCAAGGAAGCAATTGTAGACAATTAAAGTTTGCATTTTTGTTTTGATCTGAGGTCTTGTTTTAATTAAACACTGAAGAGGCAAAAGGACATTAATTGTTATCCATACGTTTCAATCATTAACACAAAACAGTTTAATTTTAAGTGGAATAGTGCGAATGAAATAAACTCACAGACTCCATAAAATCATTACTTTTGTTCAGCAGGTTTAATGACTTGTTTTCTTGTTATTGTGTCTTGAGCACAATATTAAGTTTAAAGGCTAATATTTTTGGGTGTAAAAATCTATTCTGGAGTTATTTCTGTTTTATTAATTTCACAGTAACTTCATTAAATGTGAATTGCCACAATAGTCTGCTGATATATATATATATATCACTTGTCTTGGCAGATGTATTTTTCTTCTAAAAATTCATATATCAATAATCTGAGATCTGTAGGTAAAATCTACTGTTTCAACTCCAGCAAGCTGCAAAACATTATTAATGGGGATATGGTCCAACCTGTTTTGATCAAGGTGCACAAAGTGAATCTCATCACCTGGAACAAATGGGAAACAAATAATATTAACATTTTCATCTCCACAAAACTGGTACAGCAGCAGCAGCATGCTATCTAGCCAATATGGACTACAGATAGCCCTCAACTTGCAACCATAATGTTCAAAGTTACAATGGCACTAAAAAAGTGACATGATCAGTTTTCACGCTTACAACCATTGCAGCATCCCCATGGTCATGTGATCAAAATTTGAGCACTTGGCAATTCACATGTACTTATGAGAGTTGCACTGTCCTGGGGTCATGTATTCCACATTTGTAACCTTTCCAGCTGGTTTCCAAGAAGCAAAAAAATGAGGGAAGCCACATTCAGTTAACAACCGCATGATGCATTTAACAACTGCTGTGATTTGCTTAACCAGTATTTTTATTTTATTTATTTTATTTTATTTATATGCCGCCCTTCTCCGGAGACTCAGGGCGGCTTACAATGCGTTAA
>JANHZT010001315.1:119848-135397 GCA_032468215.1 Stegonotus admiraltiensis
GATTTGAACTTGCAGTAATTGCAAGCAGCAGATGTTAATAACAGTGTTTTAGTCCACTGTACTACCAAGGCTCTATTTTGTTTTCGTTATGCATTTAAATTGTTTGCCATAGTGAAAGCAAACACTATTTTTGTGATGCAGATAGCCATTAACACCGTATTTCTCAGTTAGTCATTCTGGATGCTATTTTTTATGTCCATCAGTAACCAAGAAGCTCTCAGAACTACAAAGAACACAGTAGAGATGTGGGAGCTATTTCTGGGTGGCAAACATTGGAAGACACTTATACTGGAATTATTTTACAGCAATCAACCCACAAGTTTTCTGGACTGGCAATCTCATATAGAAATGTGGGCATATGTAGGATTATTCAGAAAAGCTAAGGAAGGAGTATGATTATACAGCTTCCTATTTCTCAGCAGCAGACTAGCTGCATCTAGGAAGTACTGTACAAAACCAAAAAATCAAGGTAAATATTTCTATGATATATATAACTGAATTATAATCCTTTTCACATGAATAGTTCGTTTAATACTGGTGTGGCAAAGGCAAAAATCAGCATGGATTTAAGGAAAACATTTTTTGACTGTTGGATTTGTGTTTTGATTACTGTTCTTTTATGTTGTGAGTTGCTGAGTGTCTGTATGATTGTGGCAGAATATAAATGTGATATATAAATTAGCACCTGAACTATAGCTAAGGTACAGGATTCCACAGTTAAGAAAAAAGTTATTATTCTAGCTATAACATTTTTTTGTATGTTAAGGTGGCTCCAAATTAATCAAAATAAGTGCTAATTGAATAAGTAAAAAATCTATATGGGGATTGGTTAGGTGGAGATCAGACATTTCTGATATCCTACTAAATATGTATTTTCTGGGTACTTTGGAGAATCAGTGATCTCAATAATCTATGTATTTTACCCTACTGTAAGCCTGACAAGGTAGACCAGTTCAACAGCAAGACTTTATTGATTAAGTTTCTCAAACTCAGCAATTTAAAGCTATTTGGACTTTAACTCACAAATTCCCTAGCATGCATTTTAATGTTGCTGAGGCTGAGAAACATTGCACTATGATAATACAATATAATTTTGAAAGTTTCATTGTGCTTTTCTTGCCTTTTTTCTTATATCCCAGTGAATCAGGATGAGAGTGAGGTTTCCCCTTGAGTCTTCCTTGCTATCTCCTTTCCCAGGACTTGAAGATATGCTTCAATCCTTTTTTGTTTACATAATAGTTTTTAAACATTTGCTTCAAGGCTCCTTCTGGCTCTGTACACCTGTAATATTCTGTGTTTTCTTGGTTAAACCAAGGGTAACCAAGACACAGAAACTTAACCGTAGTAAAACAGTGAACTTGAAACACCATTTCTGGGAAAAAGTGTTAAGTGTTGCTTTTGCATAGGTCAGCTTTAAAATAAAGTAGTATGGTGATAAATTATATACTAACCAAGAGAGATTATATATACTTGTATTAAGTTATGTATATGCAGTATAATATAATCAGTTACATTAGCTAAAGTGACCTTTAGTTTAAATACACACAGTTCATCTGAATGACTAAGTTAATTGGTCTCATATGTTACAGCTGCTACAGTCTATATCTGTGTCATTGATTGGAGATCAAATGAAACCTAAATATTAGCTTACCGAAGCTTTAAAGAGATCATTTATATCTTGAAAGTAAGCCTGACACACTTCATAGAGTAAATTGATTACAAACATGCATTTTGGGTTTATATACAGTTTAATCAGGAAAATCAAAACATACAAGGTAGTAATAACAAATCTCAACTATTGCATAACTATCTTAACTATTGCATATTTTCTACAATTTCAGTGAGATATTTTAAAACACATATATACATATATATATATATATACACACACACACACAATCTATTAACAAACAATATTACATATGTACCTCAATCCATATTTACAGATGCCACTTTGGTACCGTGTTTCCTCAAAAATAAGACCCTGTCTTATATTTTTTTGAACCCTGAAGTAAGCACTTGGCCTTATTGTCATGCGCTCAAAAGTTTGGGGATGTCTTATTTTGGGGGAAACAGGGTAGTAGATGTAACATCTTCCACTGGAAGAACCATCACTCAGTAATTAAAACATCAAAAATGTAGACTACAAAATTCATGTGCAAGAGTTGATAGCTTAATGATCATGTCAATATAACATTGCCTAGACTGCCCTAGACGGATAATCCCAAATTCCATATATATCCTGGATTCATTTTGGCCAGTAATATATTCTGTCTACAGTCTCTCTCCAAATCTTAATGGAAAAAAATATTTCACAGTGCAACAGAATTTGAAAAGAAACAGGGCATGGATTAATTGCTTAAACCTCTGGGCTCCTGCTGCATTTGACAGAGCCTGGAAGGATCTAAAAAGCTTAGGCAGGTAATGAAAGCACATATATAGTATCATTGACTCTTCTCTATCATCATGGGCATGTGTTCTAGACTGTTGCCCTCCAAATTCTGATATGAAACAAGCAGGATCTGATCTTTGATCACTTTGAATATGTTTCGAAAATTTTGCTTTGTCACTACAATATACATGTGATATCTTTTGAAGTAACTATTCAGGGCCCAAATATAAGAAACAAGTATGCTTATCCCGAGTGATGCAAACTGTCAAATAAAACAGTTGAAGAAAGAACTGTCTTCCAATTTATCCTGTCAGTCATGGGAGGAAATAATGAAGATTTCCAAAGATATGTCTCATGTCCTGTAGAAATGTGTTCATGTTCAGATCTGGTTTCATGATTGAGTTGAAGTAATTTCTCCTTTGAAGGATCTGAAGAGCAACAAATTTATAAAAAGCATATGTTACCTTGATGAGAAATAAAATACATGGGTTGCTTTTGTAGGGATCTCCCAAACTCTGATTATTCTTATCTTGAGCTAATTTGTGAAGTAAGAACTCAAAAGAACTAAAAACTCCTTGAGGATTTGCAAAGCATTGTTCCAACAGAAAAGTTTATAAAATGATTAATAGCATTTTGAGATATTCATATGCAAATTTCCTGGAATGTCTTTTATGTGAAGTGCCACTTTTTCATGCAGATGAATTAAACAATCAGAGTGATAGTTGTAGATTTAACTGGGAAGCACAACATAATGCTGAAGAGTGGGTTGGGATGGGAGTTGTTAATATAAAAAGCATTAAATGCTTTTTTTTTCTTCAGAAGCCTGTTCCATTGTGTTTCATTGTATGGAATTAAATTTACATCATGCCTTTATTTTCTATAATTCAAAGCAGTTTGCACAGTTCTTCCACTTCCTAATTTCCTTATAACAACAACCCTATGAGGTAGATTAGGCTGAAGAAGATTGATTGGCTCAAAATCACCCAACAAGCTTTTGTGCCTAAGGGAGGACTAAAACTCCTAGTTTCTAATCTAGTATGTTAATCACTAGACACAGTGCCTGTCCCTACTTTGTTGCTCCTACTTTGTTGCTTGCTCCCTACTTTGTTACATGGACCTTTAAAAAGTTCATGATGTTTGATACCCAGATACCTGCAAGATTTTTCCTAACATACTAGGTAGTATTATTTCCCCTAATTTCAATATTTATTGTTTTACAACTATCTCTAATTTTATTCATGGGATTAGGAATGAAGTCATTTCTCAGAGATTTTACTTCAGCATGTTAGCAAATTCTAAACCAGGGCTGTCAAACTCGCGGCCCACAAGCCGGATGCATCACACGCTGACCATGCCCACACCTGATTTAGTGAAGGGGGGAAAAGTCACATGACGCTGCTGTGATGTAATTTTGACACCCCTGTTCTAAACCAATAAAGCTATTTTCTTTTTATTTAAAAATATATAATATCACAATAGAATTAAAACTAAAATAATCTTAAAATTTATCAAATGTGTGGCAGATTCTGCTTTTTTAGCTGCCTACCTAAAACTCATTTGGAATGGAATCAATTTGTTCTTGATCTGAAGAAATCCCACAGGGTCCATGCTGTTAAAGGCCTAGTCTCATGTTACCATTAATTTAGACTCCCTTGGCAGTGGGTCACAAGGCAATGCCTCCAATGAAAGCTGCCAATGATGGCAAGCTCAAATGGAAAGGAGAAATGCTTCAGATAAGACATTAACAAATATGCATGACCTTGGAGAATTAACAGTATAACATATCCTCTATTTGAATTAGGCACATTTTCCAATCTCTGTTTCCATATTTTTTTTCTAATTTGGAGCCCACCTCAGGTGCAGAAGCTAGCAAAACTTGGCTGATTTTGAAAAAGCAAAGCAGAATAAAGTTCTTGGATGGGAGACCACTAGGAGATCTCATAATTATAGAATGTTCAAAAAAATTAGGAAAAGGTCAGTTCTGTACTGTTGGCAGGTAAACTATATGAATCTACCCAAAGTCACAAATAATCAAATTTAATTTCTGCAAAACTATTATATTTTGGAAACAGGATGCACACAAATTTTTAGCTTAGCACTTATCTCTCTTCTTTGTTCCTTGTTTTTGCCTTTTCCTCTACCCTTTTAAGAAGCATTTAAGAAAAATGCATTAAAAATTAGTCTAGCCTGTGGACTGAACCTATTTTAAGAACTTAATTTAAAATCTAGAGATTAAACTTTTTTGAACAAAAACACAAAACAATTAATTCATCATGTTAACTTAAGGTACTCAGCCCCACAAATACAAGGAGGTTTGAAGAGTAGGGGATACCCAAATCAGCATCTCAAAACTAGAATGGAGTAGGTAAAATGATGCTGTCTCTATTTCCTATTACTAAAGGTGACATAAATAGCTATAGTTCATTGAATAAACAACCATAAGAGCTGCAGCTGCATGAGAGTCACCTTAGGAGCACTGAGCCATCAAGGCAACAGTTGTTAAATCCTCAGAATGTACAATGGTATGTGAGAAAAACCTTGAGAGACAGGGTGAGGAAATGCTGCCTAGGGAATGCTTAGATAAGAGAGGTCATCGCCCACAACCATATAAAGGTTGGGGAACAAGGATGATGTCACTCTTCCCAGATAAACCAGACAGGAAACATCACCAGATGAGCTAACTCCACCTTGTTGTAAATCTGCAATAACAGAATCTTGCAAGTCTGAAAGCATAAATCTCCTGCCCTCTCCTTAACAGCCTGAGAAGTTAGGAAGATTCCTTCTCAGTCTCTTTCTGTGCCCATTCTGCAGATGTGAGCTATGACTTCTCTTATTTAACCATTCCCTAGGTAGCATTTTTTCACCCCATCTCTTAAGGTTTTTCTCACATACCGCTATAGAATCAAGCGAAAGTTGTGCAAATAGAAAAGTGTGTCCCACTGAATCCTCTGGTACACAATACAACCAATGGCTACTGGGCTAGCAACGTAGAACAGAACCTTTAAGCTGTCTGGCACAGAACTAGCACACTTTCAGAATAGCATGAGACACATTTAAGCAAAAGTCTAATGTTCTTTTCAATAGAACACTGAATCCATGAAGATAAAGAGAATATGCAAGAGCTGATGATTGCTATGAAAAGTGCCACTCAGATATGATGTGAATAGATACCCCAAAGAAGCCAACATGGCCATGAAGAAAGCTCAGCGACAGAATGGTAGCAGTGGGGTGTGGGCCTACATAGCATCCAAAAGTGACCCATCAGATCTGAGTACTTCTTAACCCAAATGCATGATCAACCATATCATCCATGACATGTGCCAGATTGCATTCCTAGCAAAACTTGTGCTGTGAAAAGAGGATAGCTGGGGATGAGATGACGTCAAGGTCATGAGGAAAGATCATGCTATACTTTACAGTATATCCTGCCTTTCCTCTAGGATTTAATAAATATAGCAATGACATGTCCCATTTCTGAACTATTAAATACTCAAACTGCTGAACTGCTATAAATACTTAAATAACACTTAATGTTATTTAAATGAAGTATCCAGATAGAGGTTTTTATCTCTGCAGTCTTTTTCTGTGCCCATACTGTCTTAGGACAATAAAGGACTAGTACTTACAGCTAAAGGCTCTCTTTGAATGTCCAGGTCATCTGGAAGCAGCAGACTCTAAATGAGAAGGATGTCAGTAATTAATATTTTTTTCCATGAGATAAACAGACAAAACCGGAGGAGAAATTAGAATTTTTGATCTCTCAGCGGCATGCAGATATTTCAGCTTCCCTCTTAATTATTTCCCTCCTTTTATTCCATATAGGTACTCAAACCAATTTTTCACCGACGTGAGAAATTTTAATTTAAGCACTGAGTAAAGGAACAAGGAACTATTAGGAAATTGTCAGTTCAGTCAGCTTAGCTTTCAGAGTAGTAATTTAACTGCTTCTTACCACATCCTTGCTTGTGAACATTAGGCAGGCATTCCAGAGTCCCATAAATACAGCGACATAATTGGCATTCTTCTTGAGACCACTCACCATGTCCGAGGGAACCACAATTCCTAAGAAATCACAATGTTTTAGTAAATGGGAGCTTGCAATGAGTTCTAGAGGCTCTCAGAAAACTGCATAAAGTCACAAAAGGGAGCCTTTTCTCTTCAGAAGCAAAGGTGGGGAACTTTGAGTAAGCATCACTTTTGTTAAAACAACAGCTAGGCAGGCAGCCAACTAGCAAACCACTCCATCTACTTCTGTAACAATCCATCACTACTTATGATGGTGCCTACAAAAAGAAATACCCATAGGACTGACAGGAATTCAACAACATACAGAAACATAAACTGTCACTAGAAGTCAGGCAGCATCCAAATTGAATAAAGTAAAATAAATAAAAAAGTGGGAGAAATACAAGAAAAAGAGGAAACAGAGTATGACCTGGTATGGCAAAAATGGTATGATTGGTTAGAGAAAAGAAAAATAAAATAAAAATAGGATCACAAAAATGGAAATGGAATAGTTAGATAGGAATTGTGAACCAACTAAGGAAACAATAAAGTAAAAAGGTACTTTAAGATACTGTTATATAAGTAAATACGTAGAGATATATATTGAGGAATATAGTTTACCGATGTGACTATTTAAAAATACAAGTCGTAGGACTTGATTTATGTTTATTTGTTGTGTATATTGTATTGTTATATCTGTATTTGTTTGGTTTTTCATCAATAAATAAATAAATAAATAAAAAGTGGGAGAGGGAAACTCAACGTTAGCCTGGGTTTTTAATTCCAAAATATGACTAAGTTAAATACTACATTTGCTTTGGTTGGGAGCTGCTCTTCATAATAAAAGTCTTTAGTGCTCAATTTTGAGAGGTATATTAGAATTGAATTAACGGATTATTGGAAAATAAAGAGAATTTTAGTTCAAGGATACTGGAGGTATCTGGTTTGATAATGTTTGTTTTACATACAGATATTCAAGAGTTAAACTGAAGAGATAATTGCAAATCTCCATTTGATTGTAGAGATCACTGGATGAATTGGGCCAAGTAAATTTCTGTCCGCATCATCTACCTTAAGGGTTGTTACTGTAGGAATTATCTAAATCAGTGTCTCTCAACTTTGGCAGCTTTAAGATGAATGGATTTCAACTCCCAGAAGTTCCCAGCCAGTCTTGCTGGCTGGGGACTTCTGGGAGTTGAAATCCATTTATCTTAAAGATGTCAAGCCTGGGAAACACTCATCTAAAGAAAGTCTTTCCCATGAATGTTTCCTTGAACTCACATGGAGAAAAAATGGATAAAATACAATAAATAAATTCCCCAGGACAAATGATGCCACTAGTGTTATTTACATGCTGCACCTCCAGCTCTTCCTCCACCCAACTCATTTTTTCTGGAGCAGATTTGAAAAAGGAAGAAAGGAATAAGAGGGGGACAGGATTATTTGTGATAGCTGGATGTGGAAAAGTCCACTAGTACAATACTTGATGGATCCGAGACAGAGAACTTTTACATACCTGATCCTTGTATCATATTCACAGTATCTCCCACTGAAATGTTTTGGGCATATACAAAACGTTCCCAGGAAACAAGTTCCTCCATTTTTGCAGCAGTGTTTGTTCAATTTGCCTGCTAGAAATAAATGGGGAGAAAATCATAAAAAGTATATCAAAGTTCTGTGAAAAAATAGACCTTCTTAAAAACTACTGTCCTGCAAACAGGAAGCTGCTACATACTGTATGATAAAAAATCCACTAGTTTCTCTTCTGCTGTGCCCATTGTAGAGTTAAGTGCCTTTTTAGATTTTATTAGCTACTTTGGTCTAGCGGTTAAAACACCAGACTTGAAACCAGGAAATTGTGAGTTCTAGTCCCACCTTAAACATGAAAGGCAGCTGGGTGACTGAGCCCAACTCAGGCCAACTGACATCACAGAGTTGTCATTGTGGGAGACATGGGAGGAATAAGGAGTATCATTTATGTTTGCTGCCTTATATTACTTCAAAAGTAATAAAGTTGGGATAAAACATTTCTAATGTATAAACTGAAAATAAATAATTAAACAAAGACAGAACAGGTTTGGGGAAGCTATGGTCTGTAGATTTGTCTTCAAATACAGAGAATGAGTTACTCTTTACATTGAGTGTTCTGTACAAAAGACTAGACTTTATGTGACATTGTACAGAACAGTTTCATTCTCTAGTAAAAGTAGAAGAAATGTATGGATCAACTGAACAATTAAGAAACTTTATGAAATTTTGGACATGCTATACTGTGGATCAAATTTACCAAAATCCTTTGAGGATATTAATTCATGAAAAGAAATTTAAACTTATGAAACATCAGAGTTCTATTTCTTAAAAAAAAAAAAAGGGGGGGAGAGTAAAGATTTCAGATGGTTTCAAATTTATTACAAATCCCCAAAACCTGCAGTGACTTGTAATTAATCCACAGAATAGACGCTTATCTTTTTTTTCCTAATAGTATACTATATAATAGCATAGCAAGCAATTGTTACATAAATTCAAGTTTATGTGATGTTCTGGCTGGCCATCAGTGATTTTTTGCATAGGGTTGTACTTATCAAAGTTCAGATCCAGAAATAGGAGCCATTCTGACTATTTGTTAACACTGTAGGACTGGCATGGCATGTTATAATGGCCAACAAGCATCCTTGCTCAAGGATTCCAGCAAAGTTGCTCATGAAAAGGAGTGAATTCATTACATAGTTAAGGCATGCAGGTAATGGAGGAAAAGAGTATTCATTACTGTTCTAAAGATAACAAAATAATAAATGGAAGATGCCATGAATGTTTCAGAATGCTAGGAAATGTTACGTGTTTATCAATATATGGGGAACAAACTTCCCAATCTGACCACCTCCAGAAGCGCTGGATTACAAATACTATTGTTCAGAGATATATGGTGGTCATTGGGTTTGATGAAGATGCTGAAAATTACAGTCCAAGAAATAATAGAAGGCACAAGCTTGATGGAAGGCTGGTGTAAAAAGATTGTTTACAGGGAATGTATTTTTGAATCCTATTCATCTGTAAATTCATTTTTATCTCAAGAAAGTCATTATCTCAACAGCCATATTTCTCCCTTGCAAAATAGGTACAATATAATTTTTCTTGGGGCTTTTGTGGAAGAACACTGGAATACAAAATATTTTTTTTTAAAATTCAGAAATTCTGTATAAATCATAGATAACAAATAGCCTTGCAGTTAATATTGATGTCAAAATAAAAAGTTCCAATTTTTATACGGAAGTTAGAAAGCAATCAACTTTTTAGAAGTTTTTATAATAACTAAGGAACATTCTATGGAACAACACTTTTCCTTTAGGAAATTGAAATTTATTAAGCACACATATTAAAATTTGGCTTGACATTATCTAAACCCTGTGTATTTAATAGAGACAATATTATTTTGGAAGAAAAGATACTTGATTAGCATAATTGATTAATGATTTTGCTTGATTTCTATGAACCAGTAAATCTGATTTTTAAAGTGTTTTTAGGAGTTCTTTAAAAAGATGTCAAGCAGCAACTAATCTGAATTTTCCTAGAGATTTCATACTGAGGCTTGGTTCACACATTGAATTAATTCATAACATAGTTCCAAATAGCCACAGTCCTGTACTTTATCATCTGCTTTTTTGATTTAGCACAATATGTGAATCTAGGCACACTGTTAGGCACAATAGTTGATATTAAGAGATGCTCTATCTAGTGGCTTTTATGCAGTTGGAAAAGGGTTACATTAAACAATATTTAAAGGCACGTTCCAAATCTGATTGTAATATAATTAGTATAAAACTTTATTAGAATCAGACTGGAAGGTACTTTTAAATAACATTTAATGCAACCCTGCTCTAGCCGCATAAAACCCACTAGACAGAGCATCTCTTAATGCCAACTAGAATATACCCAGTATAGTTACATACCATTTTATGTGATTGTAAACACAATTTAGATTATAACATGACACATTTTCAGTTAGTATAACCTCCCAAACTGTGTTCTTAACACAAATTGTGCAGTTCAAGGCAAAATTCCAAAATAATTGCATAATGCTTATATCAATGGACAAACACTGGCTACTATAGTAACAGAAATGAGTATTTCTAGAAATCAGGTAAATCTAAGTTTGAATCCTCAATTACACAGTTCAGTACATACCACTGGGTCAGTCACTTATAAGGTGTTAATCTTGCATCAAACCATTACTTGTACCCAGCTGCTTTGGTATATAGATTATAGTTTATAGCTTAGTTTATTAGTATCATGGAATTAAATTCCATCTTTCTTTTAGGAATTCAGGTAACATATACAGCACTCTTTTTTCCATAACAGCACTGTAAATTGGTTGGCCTACATGAAAATACTTATTGGATTTGCAGGACTGGGGTGAACTTGAACCAGGTCCTGGCTCAAATAACTTCATACTACCCTATGTGATCTATTAGGTCATAGTTCATGAACACACTTAATTGTGGCTTAAGAAATCATGATTTATAACTATATGAACTCAATCTACTTTACAGAGTGTTATTAATGTAAGGACTGAGAACTCCCAGCCTTGAACCCAAGAGCAAAAGTGCCCTTTTGATCATCCCAATTTTTTCCTAAAGTTTTTCCTCCTCAGAAGATCCACCTGGACATTTAGTAATGTTTAGTTGGGGTTTTTTTAGATCACCCAACAGCTGAAATTCTCTGGGTGGCTTACAACCAAACATAAAAATCTACAGCACTTTGCAAAAACTTACTATCTGTGATCCCGATGAAAGGTATAACGTTGGATGGATTGCTCCTCCTCTTTTCAGAATTAAGTTGATTGAGAACATTAAAGGTTTTCAGAGCATGATTCCTATCCCCCAAACTTGGGGCATCATAGTCACAGTCTTCGCTCTCACAAGCTTTTAGAAGAGAAGAAACACATAAAATTCAGTAATGCCCATACTACTGCCCTTCCAGGGCTACCATCCTCAGCCCTTGTGTTTTTATTAGATGATTTCTTACATCAAGAAAACATATGCATTTCATGTATTTCCTAAGCTAGTTTTGATGAATTTTATCAATGCAATGGGGATGGAAAAACTCCAAGAGAGGCAAAGATGGACAAAAATAATGACGTTGCTGTTTAGAACTCCTTCTATTTAAGATTCAACATCTGATAAATTTTAAGTGGATAACATTGCATTTGTGCCCAGTCTAATATATATAAAATAAGAACAAACTCAGGACTTCTATTTTTTCCAAAGTAGGTATGATAGGAGTAGGGGGAAGACACTGGTTATCCTTTCCCCAATTTCCTGGGTCTCTAGCTATTGGGGACCAGTAGCTCATCCCTTAAGTGTTTTATATTTCAGTCCTATTCAGGCTAAAAGCTCTGTATTAAAAAAGGAAGTAAGGGCTCAACATTGCATTTGTTAAGCTTTACAAGGAATCGATTTACAGGGGGAGCTTTTGAGGGGCTGAGACAATTAAAATTATATTGCATAAATTTACTTACTGTATGCCATCTGGATTACATGTACTGTCATGGTCATCAAAAAAATGAAATTGAAGGATCTAAACAAGCAGAAACCATAAGAGTAATTTTAGGACATTTTTGTCATCATTTTCAAACATCTTTCAGTCACAATATATACTAATAGAAAAATACATTAATAAAAATAAATAATAAAACCTATTAATATCTAAACATTATAACATTCATGAGAGATAGTCTGATATTATGGTTAAAGCACCAAGCTAGAACCTGGTAGGTCATGAATTCTAGACTTGCCTTAGGCACAAAGACAGCTGGATGGCAAGTCACTTCTGAAAAACCTTGCATGGACCCATCCAACTGCTCTCAGAGGAAAAATAATAATAATATCCATATAGCAGTGTCAATTACATACAGATGGGAAAAAATGCAGAATGTCATAGAAGAGCATCTTTTAATTAAAATTATATATTTTAAATTGCATTTCAGGTAATGGGTTATATTCATTTACCTTAAAGTCTGCATGTTCTTTTTAGTAGTCTTCAGAGCAAACAGTCCTGCTGTAAAGTTTTCCTGTGGTCCAAAATACAAGCCACTCTGATAGAGGAATGGGATTACAGTAATTTATAGAAAAAATAAACAATGGATACTCTCTAGTTCCCTCCTCCCTTTTTGTCACGTGACTGACAATGTAATAATCTGCCTTGGGCTATGTCCTATGTTGTGATGTAGGCCTGTAAATTCAAAAGCCTTAGCTGTGACATACATTTGATTTGGATTTATTTCCAGATAAATTAATAGAATTTATTCTGCACTTCTTGCTTTGCTACTAAGATTCTAGAAATATCTTATATATTATTTGCATTTACCTGATATTCTTGATAAATGGAAATGAACTATAAAGAGGTGAGAAAATCCTTTAAAATGATTAGTCTCTCTTTGTTAGCATTTTAAAGGTGATTCAGTTTTAAAATTCAGCTCTTTTATAGCATTTTAGCTGCTTAAGCCTTCATCCGTACCAGGAATTAAACATTTATTAAAATAAATACAAAATTACAGACCCTTCTGGATGAGTCCTTTTTCAAGTTATTTGTTTTTGCTATTTAAATTTTGCTTTGCGTGGTAGAATATATCCAATCCAGGCAAAATTAGGAATCATTATCAGATCTCATGAAAAATGGTAATTAACCCTTTTAGCCAAGCAATTCACATTGAATTCATAGGATGAGTAGTAGAAGTATAAAGCTGAAACATAATCTAACCAGCTGTATTTTAGTCTACAGTAGTGTGTTTTATTTAAACCAGACTATATGGTGAGATGATTGATGAGTAATAAGTAAACCATAAGTAAGTGTATCCTACAGAGCACATTTGTATGATCACTTTTTATATCAGATGTATTTCTGTGCCAAAATTCCAGCATCTCTCACATTGGTCATGTTGGTTAATTGTCATTAAAAACTATTGTAATAATTGGAAGATTATTAATTTCCCATTTTATGATGTTGTATTGCAGATGCTGCTAAATGTGTAACTTTCAGCATCCTTCGCTACTGCCCATGATTCCTAGAGATACTGTTATTGTTCAGCAGTATATAGGTTGCCTGATCTCAAAGTAGAAAATTTAAGAATTGGGCATTAATTATTATTTACATTATTCAGTTAATATATGTCAGAATTGGTGCTTCACTGCTTCTGCAAATATCAATGGAATAAGCCCTATTGGATTCAGTGAATAAAACTATATAATATCATCCTATGAGATATGGAAAAACTGCTTAAGCTTACTTCTACAAGCTGGTTTAAATTTTTTTAAAGCAATTGATGATTTTTCCATTGTGCCATAGAGAATAAAAGCCCTAATTATTTGGCCCTAATAAGTGGTCATCAACAACTTTGCAGATATAAAGCTAATGGAATATAGAATGTGAAATCTGAATGAATAATTAATGAGTGCTTTTAAGGAAGCAAAAGAGTTCTTTTATGCATAGGTATTGTGTTAAATTAATTCCCCTGAACAGAAATGTCTTTAGTCCTATTCTTCAGAGGGTTTTTTGTTTCCACTAGAAGCTGTTTGCTAAAGTTCATTAGGGCATTGTTGTGTGAGGGAAGATTAATTTCTTTAGACTAATTGTTTTATAATTGATTCTGAAACTACATTATTATTGATCATTTCACGTTGTTTGTTTCCATTTGTGTATCATTACTGCAAAGCATAATACCTAATGGGATTGCCTGCAATTAGGCTGTTGATGATGATGACTTGGGGAACAAAAAAAGGGAAAGAAATGGTTTCTCCTCTGAATTATATGAAATTTAAATCTAAATGGAACAATATTGAGAAAACCTATTCTTTGAGAAATGGGCAATAAGGATTAGTTGCTTGTTAAGAACTAATAGATCTAAATTGAAAAGAACTGTTGCCAGAGATGCTCCCCTTTGGCCTTTCTGAATGACCAAAATCAAGTTGCCATTTTGCTTTCCCAAAATGCAAGATGGAATCTCAGGTCTAGCATTTCAGGACCGTTTGTTTATATCTCTCTGCCACTGCACCAAATTCATTTGTTTATCCTAATAAAGTTAATAAAGTTTCAAAATATTTATACTTTTAGAATATAGAGTGATCATAGCTTTTTTTCCCCGTACCTACCTTTTCTGTAAGAAGTATTGCCCGCTTAGCACATGCATAACAGGTGGAAAGTGAACAGGTGTCATGTACACACATTGTTTAGAAAGTTTGTATTTGATGGATATAACCCTTTATCATAAATGCTGCAAGATCAGAATGCGTTTATTCAGGCAATGAATTACATTGGTGGAACAGACAAAAGAATGGTAATTAAAGGAGTTTATTGCTACAGGACACTGATTAGCAATAGTGGGAAAAGCAGAACAAAATATTCTACATCTATCAATAAGAGCCAAAAATAGTGGCGTCCTATGCTCCATTACATACAGCGTAATGCTTGTGAGAATTGGAGTTCATATAAAAGGTAAAGATAAATCTGAATTGTATCTAAGGTGACTACAAGAAGGCATCCCTGCAGTTTTCTTAACAACAGTATAGAAATAGTTTGCCAATTGTGCCTTTTATGATTTCCACCCACCCTCCCATTTTGGGACTAAACAGATCTAATCCTGTTTAGATTTGTTAAGATCCACTCCTATTGCTTAGATTCTTCCCCTGGCTCATTGCCTCTAGTCCAGGTGTTCCAACCTTGGCAACTTTAAGAATTGTGGACCTTCCAAAATTCCCCATCCAGCCATGCGTGGGAGTTGAAGTCCATAAGTCTTAAAGTTGCCAAGGTTGGACACCCCTGCTTTAGTCCTTTGCAGGACAGATAACCATATTTTTTTAATTCACCAAAAGAGTGAAAGGGAAGAATGGCTTTAGGCCAAATGTCAAGAATAAAAGATGGCAACCTGATGAAGTGAGGATTTGCAGCACAGTGGAAGAGGTGCTATAGATTGTTTCCATTTTCATTTTCTATTTCTTTATGTTCAATTAGTTCATTTGTTTTCAGTGATTTTCTGTATGCCATGCTTAGTTATGCATTTGTTTTTAACAGTGTTACGTTTCCCTGAGAAGGATTGGATGCTGCTGTCTTAGATAAATGAGTAAATAAAATATATTATTATTATTATTATTATTATTATT
>JANHZT010001315.1:148112-168494 GCA_032468215.1 Stegonotus admiraltiensis
CTATCTATCTATCTATCTATCTATCTATCTATCTATCTATCTATCATCTGTCTGTCTGTCTGTCTGTCTGTCTGTCTCTCTCTCTCTCTCTCTCTCTCATATCAGGGCATTCCAGGACTGCTGCCTAGACTGGGGAGTCAAGAGAAAATCTTAGGAAAAGTACAAACAATGTCTGTATTGTTTCCAATAAAATTGCATGAACATGTTCATGAGATCATTAGATAACTGAACTCCTCTTGAAAGAAACCTTATTTAATATTACATATATTTCTAACATAAATTCAGGGATTTTCTTAAATCATTCTTCCCCTAGGCAGGTGTCCTCCAGGTGTGTTACAACTATTATGTTGACTGGGAATTCTGGGAGTTGTGGTCCAAAATTTCTTGAGAGTATTCAGTTCTGGAAAGTTGCTTTAAGCAAATGCAAGCCAAACACTACAGCTTTGCCTCAGTGCAAATTTTCTTCTTTCAGTTTAAGCCATTTTCCAATCAGTGTACATAAGCCGGTGCTTTTTCTTCACTGAGGGACTTCTTTCTTTCCTTCATGTTCTTTTATCATTTTTAATCTTTTTTCCAGCATTGCTTTCCATTCGTTTCTGAGTCTGTTTGGAAGAAAGGCAGATGGTTAGCACAGGCATTGCTTAACCAGGAGGAACCTTGCTATGGCCAAGTCAATGGAGAATGCACAATCTTTCTTTTTAATTTCCCATAAACAGGAAAGATTGGGAAGATTTTTAAAATTTCTCCTACATTTTTCCAAACAATTCTTGCTTCTCTCAACTGGGTATGATCACCTTAGATAGAATATAAGGGAGTTTGTTGTAGTGATTAAGGCACTGGGCAAGAAACTGGAAGACTGTGAGTTCTAGTCCCATCTTAGGCATGAAGTCAGTTTGGGGACCTCTTCAGCCAGTCACTCTCTTTCAGCCCTAGGAACCAGGCAATGGCAAATTATTTCCAAAAAAATTTCCAAAAAAATTTCAGGAACTAGTCCAGGTAGTTGCCAGGAGTCAAAAAGTGACTTAAAGGAGAAAGAAAAGAAGGAGGAAGGGAGGGAGGGAGGAAGGAAAGAAAGAAGGAAGTAAGTCCAGATCTTCCTTTCCATTGGAGAACACTGCTATGCCCAAAATGTTCTGCCATATTGCCATTCTGGAGAATAGAGAATTATTTTTTCTCTAAGTCAGAAATTGTTCTGGTCTCATTCTCACACATCTGCTGCATATACTGTTTGTGAGATTTACAAACAAAATCAATCACGAATGGTCAGCCAAGTACTCACTCACTTGGTCAATGCACTTCTCTGTAAACGGTCTTTCTCGGCTTTCGAATGTTGAGTTTGTTTCTCAATGGTCTTTTCCCAGAAGATTTTCAGCTCACCAGTCTCACAGGAAAGGACTTCATAGCGAAAATATTGATTGTTCATTTTCTGTAAAGGGGAAAGAGAAAAATTTCCCCACCCCAAATTAGAAATTAAAAAACTGCTTCATTCTTCCATAATGTTTCTGCTATGGCCTATTATGCAAGGGACTCATAATTTCACAGAACCATATTAGGTTGTTTTTCATTCCTAAAGCTCCTAACAATTGTGATCTATAATTGTTCATTTAATAGAGGGTGTGATTAAAAAAGCAAAACAAAACAAAACCCTCCATCTTTTGCTTCCATATAACTGTAAACGTAAGAAAGATGTGCCATCAAGTTCTGCCATCATCCAATTACATTTTAATACATTCTGAAAAGAAACTAATTACATAATTAGGATTTCATGTGATTTGGCCCTATTATAACTAGACTATAAGTTCATAGCAGACATTTAAATGTTCAAAGCCTATGATTTTGGAGAATATTCTCCCATTTTTGTATCCCAAAATGGTCAGATAAAAGAGGAAAGGAAGAAAAAGCAAGTTAGCAGCTTTCTTTTTTTGTTTTTAAATGTCTATGGAGGTTTTCAGTCATCAAGGTCCAAATGCGCTTTTTTCAATAGGCAACTGGTTTTTCTTTGAAGGTGTTTCGATTCTCATTCTCATCCTCATCTTGTTTTTAAATGAACAAAAATTCTCATGGGAAATTAAATTCTCTTAATTCTCATGGAATATTGACACTCCAGAACAACCACAGAGAAATTGAGAATCACAAGTAAATCTTTTCTGGTTAAGATCATCTTATTTTTAACCAGCCTTCTAAAACATTTGCACTCCTGACACTGCTGAATGACAATGTATTCAGCTAAATTGACTACGCAATTTGGATCAGATGCATTAGAAGTATCTGGAACTCCTAAGTTGTTATTTTAATCAGGGAAAAAACTTGTAACGATCTAAACCTTCAGAATTTTTTAATGGTACACATGATAACTTATGATGGTAGGTATGGCAAGTTCATAATCATAATCACAAGTTTATTTTGCCAAGCATATATAAGATAACAGATAAAAGTATAAACATAATTTGAATACATGAAAAGAGTAAGTAAAAAGGAATAAGTTACAAGAAAACTAAAGCATTCAAATAATCTGTTTTACAAGTCAATGGGGATAGCATGTCAAAGAATGCTAAATATGTGTCTTTTGATCATAAAATGCATTTCATCAACCAGAGGATTCTTTGTTAAGTGTATTGCATAGTACTGATTGTTTTATCATCATTCTTGCATGGCAGGGATATTACTGTGATGTGTGAACCCAATCAATGAACTGAAATGGTTTTGCTGAATCAGGGGATGGTTGAATGCCAACTTCATTGATAAAGGATGTCTTCAACATATGGTAGGACATCGGTACTCTACTAATAGAGATGTCAGCTTGGAAATTGGCCTTATATTTAATGACTTTCTACTTTCTCCAGACTCTTCTTCAGTAATGTTTTAGGACTTAAGGACAAACTACCATGTTTCCCTGAAAATAACACCCTGTCTTATATTTTTTTGAACCCTGAAATAAGCATTTGGCCTTATCGCCATGCAGTCAAAAGCCCAATTGGGCTTATTATCAGGGGATGTCTTATTTTGGGGAAAACAGGGTACATGTGTAACGTGAAGGTGGCATATCCCTCAACCTTGTAATTACTGATAAGAGTTAGGGTCTGAGTTAGGATCGTAGCATGTGACAAAGGAAAATTGAAACTTCCCATGTGTAAAAATGTATAAGAAGAAAAAATGATTGCCAATTGGAAGTTTATGACTAGTTTTTAAATGACTGTATAGGGATGCATGTCTGAATATCTGTAATGGTCAAGGTCAGGAAGGAAACAGCACCTGATTCTAATCCTAATTAGGAGTCTGCTATTTCTTAATAAATAGAAAGGTTAAAAACTACAGATGGTGTCCTTGAGAAAATAAAACCTATGTAACGAACTACTATTGTGCTATAGTTGCCACAAATATTTTCGGATGATTAGTTCTTTAAAAAAATCAGCAGTATATTTTTCTTGCTTCTTTATGTATATGATCTAGCAAAACTATTTTTATGAAAAAATATTGCTAGAATAATAAAAGCACGATTACACTGTAGTTTGAAGGAGATAAAGAGGCCACTTGGGGACCACTGGTCATGAAAGTGAGATTTTAGGAGGCGGGTTGTTTTATTAGGAGATAATTCTTATTCAATGCTCATTAGGGTTTGTTCTGAATGAAAAAATGTATTGATTTTTCAGTTAATCTTTGCAGTATATAGATTAATTTTGAATTAAAGTGAAGAAGGTTAACATTTGCTCATGATTGCAGAATCATGTTCCCTTAAAAAGTATAATTTCCTTGGAAACGATAAGCCAATATGTTGCCTACTTTTTACTGTTATTTCTTTGGCAGTCACTTCTAGACAAATACTGTTTTATATGAGGGCAAAAAGAATGCATAGGAGTGCATATCAGCACCATCTCTTCTTCCTCCTGCCTGCTCCTCATTGGTTAATGGCACTGCAATCAAACCATTAATAAAATTGAGAAATTATCCTGAGGTTTGTTATAACAAAGCTTGCTTGCTGCACAATGGGTTCTCAGCTTATTTGTGTATATATAGAACAGCTTTTCCCCAAGATGAATTGGATTGCCACTCTCATATTTTACAGTAAGCATGGAGTTGACACATGACACAATTGAATAGAATAGCTAATGTTTTCAAAGTTAGGAATGAAATTCAAACTTATTTTGCTAAACAAAATTCAAAAGGCACTTTAGAGGGGATCCAGAGAAATGGGAACCTGTTCCGAGAAGGGCAGTGGGCATGGTAAGAGAACTAGAAATTAAGCCCACGAAAGAGTGATTCACAGAGCCTGCAATGCTTGAGAAAAGGCAGCTGGAAAGAAGGAACATCTGTAGTAATCAGAGGATATAAAAGAAAAGAAGTTTTAGGAATTGTTCTAACTTATAGGAGAGTTCAGGACAGACAACAATGGATTTAAATTGGACAAAAGTGGATTTTTATTCCATGTTAGACAAAAATAACCCAACTATAAAAGCAATTCAACCGAGGAACCACTCATCTAGAGGTCTTGCTTTCCGTGGATATGTTTAAGATAGGAGAATTGAACACTCTTTTGGTCTGGGGATCTTTAATTTGGATTTCTGCACTGAGCAGGAGATTAATACCTTACATCAGAGGTGTCCAACCTTGGCCATGGTTTCCCCATGGCTGGCTGGGGAATTCTGAGAATAGAAGTCCATAGGTCTTAAAGTTGCCAAGGTTGGACAACTGCCTTAGATGCTCCCTTCCCGTTCAGCACTTGGGATTAAATTCAAAGAACTGAATGATAAAATGAGAATGATTTTGACTTCAACACCCTGCACTGATCAGGAATCCACTAAAGCACCTCCAACAGAGAGCTCTCCAGCCTCAGTTTCAATGCCTCCCCCCCCAAAAAAGGGGGGGGGATTAACAATCTCCCTTGGCAATCAGTGTGATTTCTGTTATTTCTTTAAGAATGCTATGTTGTATACAGTAAAATGATGTTATTTCCTAAGAAAAATAGAGGTGAAATGGTATTTTCTATTCTATCTGTAGCAGGTGACTGAACAAACTTGCAGGGAAAATAAAATCTATCAGCTTTGCAGTTGCTAGTTGCCTCCCAGATTGTGCCATGAATTGGGTACTGCATGCTTCCTTTTCCCTCACTGTCTTCTAAATTTCTTTTCCTAGAGCAAATATGAAGACTAACTTTTATAGTTCAACCACCCATAGTCTCTGCATTCACCCAAAGATTTACTGTCCCTCTCAGTCAGGGTAAGAAACACAAAGCTGAGAACCACTAATCTTCATATGTATTAAATCACCGGGTTGGAAACTCAAAGACCTTGTATGTCAAGCGCAGAAATAAACCCTCTGAAGTGGGCAGTTGTTTTCAAAGCAATTGCTTGAATGTGTGCCCTGCAGTATTTGGCTTTTTCTCTTTGAAAAACCAACCTTGTGCCATGATGTAGGTTGCCTGTCGTGCTTATGTTCAGTTCTGAAAAATAAAATGGATTACAACAAGGCAAGCATTAGACGAAACTCTGTAGTCCAAATCCTTCAACTCCTCTGTGGTTGTGGGCATTGGGCCTTTTATTGTGGGTTCCTCTTGCACATTTCTATATGATTGGTTATGTATTATCTCTAATCCTTGAAGTTTGAGGAAAGATTTGTTGTTGTATTACTGACTTGCTTCCCGGGGTTGCTGCAAAACTCTGAAGCACTATTATTGGATTTCTCAGTGGTTAGCATGATGGAGCCTAAGGGCCCTTCAACACCTGCACAGTTTTTGGTTCCCAAACTCTCAAAAGCAATGTGAAGACAATCTGTGATTTCCTTCTACTGTCTGGAACAGCTGAGGATAGAGCTACTGCAGGTTTTGCAGGAAAAAAACAATCAATCAAAATACCTAACAGAAAAAAATTGTGACTGGTATTTTTTATTTTTAATAACAATTTTATTAATGGTTACAATTAAAAAGAAAAAAAGTTAATACAAACTAAATAGAGAGTAAATACAAAATAAAAAATAAAAAATGCACAAAAGAAAGAAAAATAGAAAAGATAATAAAGGGAAAAAAGAAATATATAAACAAATAACTTCTCCTTCCATCACAATAAGCATAATCTGTTTTCATATCCCTCTCTTTTAATATACAACAAATGTATATTTTGTATCTCATATTCTATCTTTCATCTATGGACAAATCCATAAAACATTGTCATTGCAGTCCTGATAGCAGCAAAAGTCCATTCAGAATTACCAGAGATAGCAACGTATTTACGGTATTGTAACCTTAATCAAATAAACCAACTTTTGGCAATCTTGGTCTTGAATCGCTTCAAGCTTGATTTATTTTCATTTTTTTTCGTTTGGTCTTTTCCCTAAAATTTATTTTTCTTTACTTCTTTATTTATTAGATTTGTGTGCTGTCCATCTCATTAAGAGGCAACTCTGGAAATCCTTCAAAACCTTAACAAGACTCTTTTGTAAATCCAATATAGGAAAGTTATCCAAGTCACTGTTTTGGTTTGTTATTTGTATGTTTCTTTTAGTCATTAAGACACCAGCTGGTTTCATTTGTATATCAAATATATCATTTCCCCCCCACATTGTTCTTGTCATTTTTAAGACAAGACATGCATCTATCATTTTTAAATGCACATTCAAATCAATTTCAGTCTTGTTCAATAGAATTTGTCCCTCTTTCACAACATTACATAAACTGGGTCTAACAGACGCTAAGGGTAGCTCAGTGGCTAAGATGCTGAGCTTGTTGATCAAAAGGTCAGCAGTTCAGCGGTTCAAATCCCTAGTGCTGCATAACAGGGTGAGCTCCTGTTACTTCTCCCAGCTTCTGCCAAACTAGCAGTTAGAAAGCATGTAAAAAATGCAAGTAGAAAAATAGGGACCACCTTTGTTGGGAAGATAACAGCTTTCCGTGTGCCTTTGGCATTTAGTCATGCCGGCCACATGACCACGGAGATGTCTTCAGACAGCACAGGCTCTTCGGCTTTGAAACAGAGATGAGCACTGCCCCCTAGAGTCGAGAATGACTAGCACATATGTGCGACGGGACCTATCAGAAGCTAAACATTGGGACCTGTTTCTTAAGGATAGCAAAGTAATTTAACAAATAGCTTTAAGTTGCTATAACTCACTTACGTAACAGACCATAGTTTAACTCTTAGTGCAATATGCAAATGACTATAGTCACATATATAAGCCATAACAGGTTTGTCATTTGTTAATCTTGCAATTGTACATTAGAGTTGTTACAGACTTTGCCACTGTTGTTTTCTTGTGTCAGTTGTTAAATGCAGTTGTTTAGTAACATGATTGTTAAATGAATCTGGCTTCCCTATTGGCTTTGCTTATAAGATCACAAAAGGGGCCACATGATCCCAGAACACTGCAACTGTCATAAATAAGAGTCAGTTGCCAAGCAGCCAAATTTTGATCACATGACCATGGGGATGCTGCAATGGTTGTAAGTGTGAAAAACAGTCATAAGTCACCTTTTCACTGTGGTTGTAACTTTGAATGGTCACTGAATGAACTGTTGTAAATTGCGGACTACTTGGATATGTTTCCACCTTAAGAAGTAAAATAGAATAATGACTTGGAAGCTGCAAATAGCCTACTAGCCCCACATAGCCCACCCATTTTTGGGTCACCAAAAGCATGAATGGATCCAAAAAGTTGCTGTTGTTTTTGGATTGGGGACTGGAAAAACGGACACCTTTATTTAAAGTACCAATTTCACCTCCTAAACAGATCATGGCCCTGACTACTTTTGTAATGCAATCCTGTACTTCTGTATAACTGCCCTGCCTCAATTGTTCCCAATTTGTACTTGGAGACCATAATATAGATGTCTAATCTCATTACCAATCTTTCTTGGTATACTAAAACAGACAAATAAATAAGCAAATGGTCCAAATCTTGTGAGATTGTTAATTCTTGCAAAATGCTGATTTCTCATGCAATATCTCATGAGACTTCATGACAAGACTCTAACCCATGGGTGTCAAACTCACCACATCACGTTGCTGTCATGTGACATTTCGTGACATTTTCCTATTCGTGGAGCTGGGGTGGGCGTGGCCTGTGCGTGATGCATCCAGCCCACGGGCTGCCAGTTTAACACCCCTGCTCTAACCTCTTGTGAGGCTTGACAATTTCAAAATAATTCAACTTTTTTTTAAAAAAATGGAATTTTGAGATGTTATGGGAGAACAGGATTCTTTTGTATAGCGGGCTGCCTGCTGCAGGCATTGTAGTATTACCCTACCCTTTGCTTGGACCATGTCCCTCAAATACTTTTACTGACAATAGATGGATTTGCACAAAGAATAGGATTGGGAAATGCTTCTTTACATGACAAGGGTAATGAGGGGAACAAGTTCAAAAACAGAGAATGTAGCTTTAAGCAGGAACTACTCCTTGCCTACTTAAATGCCGTATTTTTAAATCTTTGAAGATGAGCAAATAGTAATGTTCTGAAAACTATGCAATCTGTTTCAGGTAGTCTTTCTGTAAATCTCTGGGGTTAGTCCTGACCTGAGCTAGCCTGTAACTGCTGCAGAAGTTCTGACTGAATGAGATTTAATTTAAGCCTGCAGTGACAAGCTTGCCAAAAGACAACAATGAGAAACCTGCTCCCAGGCAATCATTTCTGACACTGGACTAGTTGTAAACAGGCTGAGCAGATGCATCGGCTGCCAGATGAAAGAAACAATCGGACAGATTTCAGAAAACATTTTTACTATACGAGATAGTATAGGAAAGCTTATTTTTAGATTTAATCATATTAGATTGCACTGATTATTTTTAAATTGAATTTGCAAAGTTAGGGCTCATAGGGATTGGACAACTGTGTTACCAAAGAGGTAAATGAAATTCAGAAATAGTACTAATGTTGTTATCTGGAAAGCAAGATAAATCAAATGTATCTCAGTATCTGTAAGATAGAGGAAAAGATGAAAAAATAGGAGCTTCCGTCTGGCATTTACAGCCATGTCCAGTATATAAGGATTATGGCAGGATAGTTTTCAATTTCCCAGAAGCAGTTGATTTAGGTAATTTCCCTAGTAATCACTTATAGCAGCTTCTAGAGTCACACAGAAAATATTAATATGAAACTTATAAGACTGATGGACATGAATATTTCTAATCCTCATAACTCATACATAAAATACCTCATTCGGTACTAACTTCCTCTGGCCCAAATGGTTAACCAGGAAAGGCAACTGGCTTTCTGACTGGGTTCACATGCTGGGTTTAGCATGCCTGCTTATGCTTGCTGAAATATCATTATTGATCCAATGAGAATTGGCGGCGTTCCCAAAATGCTAAACCATACCAAACCAAATATGCCACAGTCTGATTTAGCACAATATGTGAATCTAAGATTTTATGACGATATACCTTAGTCTTCCTCAGCATTGTTCTCTCTAGAAGTTTTGGATTTCAGCTTCCACTATTGATTATTAATGGTAAAAGAATATGCCACAATGAAATTATGGGGATTGAAGTTCAGCATACTTAGAGATCAATAGTCAAAGAAGAAAAGAACGGAGGGAACATACCTTTATATAAGTCAATCCAGAGTTCCTAACTGTGTTGCAATTTTGCTAAAACCTATGGTTGCAAGTAAATATTTTAAATCAGGATAATTGTGTGTTCCAGCCTATTAAAGTCTAGAGAAAGTAGGAAAAAAGTATCCAATTTTGGAAGTCATCCCTGAAATGGAAAACTATATTTTTAGAGCATATGAGTTTCTTTCTAGCTTCAGGTTCATGTTTCATTTTTTTTTGGTGCTATAAAGCCAAAATAACCTTGGGTTTTTCAGATGGAGACAATGGCAAATGCCAGGCCACTCCTATCATTTCCATTTCACTGAAGCCAATCACTAATCAACTTCACTTTTGTTGACCTTGCAACACAAATAACTTGCTGGAAGTGCTACAAGCCACCTACCAGCAGATCAACAGGAGAATTAAAAAAAAAATTACCTAATCAAATGCCACCCTGCACTGAATTTGACATGATAAAAATCTGCCCAATTCCATTCCAAACAATAGCATAATAACATAAAGTGCTAATACACCTAGCTATGTTTCTTGGAACAGTGTGTGTGTGTGTGTGTGTGTGTGTGTGTGTTTCTGGTCTCTGTCGCTCTTCATCTATCCAGCTATTATGAGATTAAGTTTTCCAGCTGACATTTCTCTGTTGTACTTAAAAGGCCCTGTGAGATACAAAAGGGAAATTGTCAGCAATTTTATAAACAGACTTTTTTTTTTCTTAACAAACTGTAAACATGATAAGATGTTGCTATTGTAGCCAATGGGAATGTAGGAGTGTTTGTGAGAAGTTCTAAGCACCAACCAACAATTTCCTGGAACTCTAGAATGCTGAACCCTTATGGGATGATGGTAAGGAGATACCTCCTTTGAATACAAGACCTCGGAGGTGGGGTGTTATGAACTAAGAGGGAGAGAACATATGAGTCCCCTGAACATGGATTTCTCTTAAGTGTAATCCTGAGTTATAATAGAATGCAAGCAATAGTTGAAAAGTAGACTTTTTAGGAAGACTGACTGTTGTTTGCTACTCAAGAAAAATATCCTTCCCTGATGGCAAAGGTCTAGGCAGCAAATTTATCCAGTGGCCAATCCACCTTCTTAATAAACTTTGGTTGAACAATACAGGTAGTAACTAGTTTCTACCCATTAAAAACAAGGCTTTAGGGATCCATCATTGTGTCATGACAGTCAGGTGCAGTGGTTAAAACACTAAACTAGAAACCAGGAAGTTGTAAGATTTAGTCCCAATCTAGGGGTTCGAACCAACTGAGAAAAATGTGCCAAGAAAACTTCAGAGTCTTAGAACAGGCAAGTTGGATCAAAATGCCAATGTAGAAGATTCCTGAAGATGTCTCCAACTCAGAGTGTAAGGAAGAAGAATCTGTGATGAAGAGCAAAAGAGGAGCTATATTTGAAAACCGATAAACAAAATGTATCAGTGCATATTAATCTGGTAGATGGATGATTTTATTACTTTAATTTTTACAGCAAAGCGTCTCACATTTGGGCTGGCATGTATGATCAGGAAACCAGACTTCAAAGAACTACAGATTCTAATGCTTTAAAAACACATCCCGAAATATTCTGATTTTGAAGGGCTTTTAGCAAAATATTTATTAGCACTACATTGTTGTGCTGTCCTATGGGAAGCATAATCATGATTGATGTTGCATCAGAGCAGAATGCAAAGCCTCTCTAAAGACATAATGCAGCATTGCAAGCCCCAACATATGAGGATTTGACATCCTGTCGGTGAAGAGAGCCCCTCCATTACATAACAGAAGGTTTACACAAGAAAGGGAAAGTGCTTCTGACAGCTGCGTTGTGCTCAAAGAGGTTCAGCAAAACTGTTTTGGTTAATCCTGAGATTCAACTCGGCAGCACCACATTGATAAGATCTTGTGGAAGGTTTGCTCTGATGTTTCTTCACGCCCTTGTATTTTTCAAGAGGAATTGACAATTCGGCTTCCTTCCATTCTGTCTCTCAAACAGATAAGAGCAAGCAATCGCATGATTCTGCAAGCATGTTATGCATTTAATGCTAATTGAAATATTCCATGGCAGATTCACAGTATTAATGCAACTTTCCCCATCTTATTTTAGACATGTTTCTGTGGAAGTTAAAAGCTGGGTTATGGTTTTATTTTTTTTTATTTCTTTACTTTTACTTTTTTTTACTTACTTTTTACTGGTTTTATTTTTTTTTACTTCTCCCTTATACTTTGGTTAGGCACTCATTTTCTGGGTTTTCTTCTTTTTCAATGGCAAATGGGTAAACTGTTTACACCTCAAAACTGTCATGGAATACTGCTGGCAAAAGCTGAATTAAGACACAAGGAACTTTGGTTTGAATTTTGCCTGTGATATAAAGACAAACCAAGACTCAAACAAGGAAATAAGTTTCTCCTTTCCTCCCAGTTCTCTGACCAAATGGGAAAATCTTAAACCAGGCGTGTCCAACCTTGGCCATTTTAAGTCCAATGGACTTCAACTCCCAGAATTCCCCAGCCAGCCATGGGCAGTTGAAGTCCACAATACTTAAAGTTGCCAAGGTTGGACACCCCATCTTAAACCTTTATTAATAATGGGCTAGTGCCCTGCATTACCTGTAAAGGCAACAGATTGGTATGTGGGCTTGAGTGGGTACATTCAGCTTTATCTTCCAATATGTTTACATTGCTCCTGCATCCCAATACAGGCAATCCTTCCTTAGTGATCACAATTGGGGCTGGGAATTCCATGCTAAGCATGCTTAGTAACCGTAGTTGCTAAGGGGAAAAAAATCATGTGACTGTGACAAGTTTATCATCTCAATTCCCATTTGGTCATTAAAAGCAAATCACCACAGTTTTTAAGTGAAACAGCAAATGACCACAATTTGTGATTTACTTCTACATTCTCCATTAACTCTTTTGTCACAAGTTGGTTGGGAAGTACACGAAGGGCAATTACATGACTGTAGGACACAGTGGCAGTAATCTGAGGATTGGTCACAAAGTTGGTTTTTTTTACATCATTGTAATTTCAAATGGTCACTAAGTGAGACAATAAGCAAAGACTACCTGTATATGCTGTTACAATTGTGCTGAACTGCCTCTTCTGAACTCACATTGGCTGGCTGACACCGTACGCTAAACCTTAAAATATTCTCTATAAAGCACAATGACTGGATTTGCCAATTTCCTAACTTCAGGCAAACAAAACATATCAGAATTTAGTGAGATGGGTGAATCTATTTACCAAATATAATCTTCATTCTTAAACTTGCTGTTTTCCTCTAACTTTATTAATGTATTTAAGGCACTTGCCAAATGGCTAAAGAAAGAGAAACTTGAGAACATCTTTAGTTCAATCCCAAAGATACCCACTAGAGTTGGATTTTCTGCATAAGCAGAGAAGGGAGAATGTTTTCAAACCACCTCCATCAAATCTGGTAATGGATCTTCTTTCCTTTTTACATTACATATTAATTTTACTGAAGATACTTGCATTGACTATTGTTCTTCTCCAACCATCTTTTTACCATTAGAAAAAAAAATTATCCAGCTTCACCAATTCAAAATAGTTCCACATTTTTTCATGTTCTCATGGTTTGCATTGTCTATTTGATTGATGAGCAGCAATCTTTATAATGACAAGAAGAAGCACGGGACCATTTACAAAATCAGGGTTCTGTCCCAATCTACACAAGGACTATTTGCTTATCAACACTTTAAATGTATTCTCAGTTTGTACTGTCGTTTTTGTGAAATATATTCTTTAAATGTAATCTTTCCTTATCTTCCTATGTATAGCTTCATGATTCCATTGGCATAGTAACTTTTTTATAAGCATGACAGCTATTCTCTGTGGGGCTACAACAGTGTCTCATTTTGAGCCAATATCAACATGAACTAATACAAGAAGCATTGAGATGACTGATGTATATTTGTGTGTGTGTTTAAGTATTTAGATATAATAAGCATGGAAGGCTCAAGGACAAATCTATTTGCAAGCATTTGACTTTCACTAAAGTTTGAAGAAGTAAAAGAGTTCCAATATAAAAGTCTCTAAAACATTTAGATTTAACTAGCATTGTACATTTGATGTCTAGATAGATAAAGATTTCAAAACCATGGATTAATTAATCAACTAACAAGGATAACTTTATTCTGCCTCCAATATCAGTGTGAGATACATACTGTGATGTTGGCTATTAACTGACATTTATCTGACACATGGTTGCTTTTCTTAATTGAGCTCCCCAATTATTGAAAGGCACTTCAATGGAGAAATAGAAGTGTTAATTAATTATGTAAAGTCATTTCGGTTACAACTCTCTGTGAAATGTTGTTTTTTAGGAATTTAAAGAAACTCTTATTCCAGCGAGGATATGGAAATCAGAAATAAGTTTATGTTCTAGCTGAGATGTTTGTGGCTGCTAATTACTTCTTCTTTTCCCTGTAAGTTTAAGATTATATATATAACTTTCCCATCTCACATTTTAATGTTATAACAATTTTGTCAGATACATTAGGTTAAGAGATATGTTTCCTTTAATTTTTTTAAAATACCAAATTGATGCATTTTTTTTGTTTTATTTATGCTTTCATATATTAAGCTTTGAACAGTTTAAGCTATTTTAGTAGCATGTTTATTTTAAATTAAACATATAATAATATGTAAAATTAATCATCACAAAATCATGAAGGATATTCTGCAGTTAGAAGACAATGCTTGGTGTAGTTATAGTGTGATCATAAACTGCAATAATAAGTAATATAGTAATTAGGCTGTAAACTAATACAAGCAATTTGCAGAAACACATGAACTAGACTTTGAAATATTAATTAGCTGTAATAACAAGTTTGGCATGCCATATTTTCACACAGTTTATAACCAGAAGCCTATGTTCATATAGAAGACTATATAGATTTTTACTGATTTCAAGACAACAAGAAAAGACTTACAATAAACAAACACACACTTTAAAAAAAGTTAATACTAACTACAAGAAGCCTGGATTATTTAAGAAACTTGTTATCTGCAATCTGTTTGGGAGCAAGCCTAATTGATCCTAGTTTAAAAAAAACATAGTTCATTTGTGCTTCATAGTTCCAATATTCACTAAGATAAAACCAAGTTCTAATGAAATGCATGAAACTTTGTTCTGATTCATCCATCTATATCTGTCTTCATAATATAATGACCAACATTCTAAAAGAATGAGTGATTCCAGGTTCACAATAGGTGCTTCTCTGTAACAAACCATATAATATTGGTTTGCATGAACGGAAACATCTGTTTGTGGCCATTTTCTACGTCCAACCTCCAGGCTAATCACACCAGCAGCTGCAAATGAATGATTAATACATATGATGTACAGAAATCACTGCTCATTCTTTGTTTAAAGAAAGTATGATTGAAGTGACCTGGTTCGTTGATAGACAATTACAATTAAACAATATTGTAACCTTAAATGTTCACAAATATTTGATTCAAGGTCCCATCTATATCCAAATCAGAAACTGTGTTAAGAAATAAAGTGAAAAACTCCATGTATGTTAAAATTGTGTTTCACTTAAGAATGTGGCTCAGTTTATATTACCCAGAAGCATTTGGAGGTATATTGTCCATTGGATGTGGTAAAGGACATAGTCTTAAAGTATCTCCTCTATATCAACAGTGCTAAGTATTTCAGAATGGTGTTAAGCTGAGAATTTCCCCCTGGCTTTTTCCTTATGTTCTTAAATCTATTTAGAAGATTTGAATCAATGATTTTATTCTAATGTGGCCAGCAGCATCTTACCTTTGGTTGCCATATATTAATGCCACATGTGATTCACAGGGCAATCAAAAATGTCTTACTTACTTTTTAGATGGATTCTGTGTGACCTCAACCGATGACAATTGTTATAAAAATGGACCTTGCTTCAGTCCAAGAGGTGTGAGAACAGCAGTGAAATGCATACTGTACCTCTGTACTTTTTATTTGAAGTCAGGGTGGGGGAGGACATCATAAATCCTTCATCAACGGAAGGCTATTTTAGAATAACTAGGAGACCAAACTCATTTCCTGAACATTGCAGCCCCCTGCCTGAGATAACTAGGAAACACAGCCTTATTGAATAATGCTATCCCTCCTACATTATCTGATTCCATAGGGAAAGGAGGGTGTCCATTGCAAAGTCAGGAAATCAGAAGGACAATTTGAACAATGCTCCTCCTCTTAAGAACATTGTAAAGTATGGATGGAAGGAAGGAAGGAAGGAAGAAAGGAAGGAAGGAAGGAAGGAAATATAAATATTCAGAATGACTTTTAACACTTCTCTCTCTTTCTCTCTCAAACTGCTCAGAAAGTTAACAACCGGTTCTCCTGAAGTGATGTGAACTGGCTGAATCCCACCACTGCCCTAACCCTGACCCTGACCCTGACCCTGACCCTGACCCTGACCCTGACCCTAACCCTAACCCTAACCCTAACCCTAACCCTAACCTCTGGCTCTCGTATTTCTTGATAGTCTCCCATTACGTTTGTGCCAGACTAACATGACATCAACCAAGGTCCATGAAGAGGCTTATATACAAAGATTAATTCTGTCTTCTGCTTATGCGTGGTGAAACAGACAAATAGCCTATTGGACTTCCAGAGTCCATAGGTTTCAGAAGGATAACAGGCCCTAAAAAAGCTACATGAACCAAAGTTTTAGATAGAAAGCTTTCAGAGTGTATCAGAACTATTTGTAATCCTGCTGAGCTGTTGCTGTGAAATGTGATTTTGCAAAGTACATAGTTTTGAAATATATTTGGAATCAGAACATTGAAACTGTGACAAATAGGGAACTGAAAGTAGCCGATGGATAGAGGTTTGAGATGTACATGGGTATATGTGGAGACTGTCTGTTAGTAAGAGGGAACAAGGAAGTAACTTGTGAAATGCGTGCAGAAAAGTATAAAAATAATGTCTTGGGATGAGTTCAGTGCCACTGGCTGTAGCTATTCCTTGCTGGACCTAGCTATTGTCTCTGGACCTCATTGCAATCGGTTATTGATATAAGTTGTGTTATGTTGGCTATTCATGTTCCAAATTGCTCATGAAATAAACCTCTGAATCTTAAAGTAAGATTTATTGCTTGTGGTTTATCTGTGTTTCTCTTTATTGGGATATTTTTACGACAATGGTGAATATGTTATTTTATAAGTCACTTTCAGAGCTTTATAAAGTGCAAGAAGAGGCAGAAATGTCTAACCATTGAGGAAAATAAAGATAATGCAATTATAATATCGATAATGTTTTGGAAAATCAAGATGTTTATTTTTAATCTAGCATTTTAATAAACTACATTGGAAATAGACCTCTTTGTTCTGTTTTGTTACTGACTTTAGGTCAACCTTAAAAGATCATGTGTCTATTTATTTTAGAAATATATAAGACTGCTCAATTTTAGAATGGATGACGAAAGCACACACTTTTTTAGGATCATTCTGCATTGTCTTTTATTATACTGAGAATTTATTGTTCTATCATCAAACATCACTAAAACTTACAAATTTCATTTTTAAAAGATTTCTCAGGTCACTGACGAATGAAGCCTGCTGGTCCCAGATCAAATCCCCCATGCCACTGGCAAGATAGGAACCTATGAAACCCCATAAGCCTCTGATGCATGGATTCACCCTCTAAACTAGTTTATCATTAACTGAATGGATTCATGGATTCACCCTCTAAACTAGTTTATCGTTAACTGAATTATCAAACAATCTGATTCTTAAGAACTACCTGGGGTGAAATCTAAGGAAGTACCAATTTACACCTCTGCCAACTTTTGCTCTTTTCACTCACCTAATTGTTTCCCAATAACTTATCTGAGATGACTAATGCATTATCATGGGTGAGATTATTAGAATAACCTTGGACCAAAGCTTCTCTAGTTAATAAATCAAAGCATTAAGTTTATTTACAAAAGTCAACATAGCGCTGAAGTCAGGGAGCAAAATCATGATCATTTCAACATTCAGTCCTCTAGAAATTGAATTTTTGGATGCATGTTTTACATATTAAGCTCAAGATGATGCTTGGAAGACGGAGTCCTACCTATTTTGTGTTTACATCAACATCACATATGAGTGGAAAGGGGTGAGGCTTTGGCTGCACTGTTGTAATTTCCATCTTGACTTTTTAAATCCACCTCAACCTCCTACTACTGGATAAAATATTTTGCAAATATATTCTATGGTACTCACTCATTGTGCAGTTTTAACATATTCAGGAGTGATCAGGTATAAGTTTGTAAAATAAATGATTGAATAAGAACTCTCTTACATTAGGTACAAATTCTGTGCATACTAAACTAGTGTTCTCATAGTGAGAAACTGACCAGCCTCATATACAGTTCTGAGAAACTTAGTTATTCCAAGCCATCTTTTAAAATGCATTACATTTTCTTCAATTCCACCTTGCTACACAGCTATGTAATAGCTCAGAGCCTGACCATCTGCAAGACTGCTGCTCCCATTACAAATCTGCCTGACTGTTAAAATCTGCCCTACTTAAAATGTTCTGGCTGTCAGCGGCCTGTTCATGTGGCCTATAGAAAAGGCTTAGTCCCAGGGCCTGAGATGCATTCTATTTTTTAAAAAGAGACCCCAGTCTCTTTTGACAGCTTTTGATTGATTGCAAATTAACATTTGCACTGATATTAATTTATGATTTAATGTCAAATTTCAGAAGAAATGTGAGAAAGAGAGAGAGAAAAGAAAGAAAGGAAGGAAGGAAGGAAGGAACGAAGGAAGGAAGAAAAAAAGAAAGAAAGAAAGAAAGAAAGAAAGAAAGAAAGAAAGAAAGTTGAGTTGCTAGTGAAAAAATTCAGTACGTTTATGAAGGCCAAATGTCAATCATAATCTCAGTTGCCATTAAATTTTATCCGCTCTGACTTCCCCAACCCAGTTCCCTCAAAATGTGCTGGACAACAGGCGTCTATCAAAAGAAATGTCAAAAAACTCAATCACAGACTTCCGGTGTCATATGTAATTGAGCACTCATTAGACTATAAACAAAGGCACACCAAAGCAGAACTAAAAAGCTGCCTACTTACATTAATGCTGTGTTCTTGAATGTCATTTTCTCATGCCATTCTTGTCATAAATTTGATATGCCACAAGTCAAGGCTTGTTTGAGTTATAGTAGGCAAATCCCAATGGACTTATTAAATTTGTACCACTGTAACTTTATGGCTTCTTGAGAACTTCATACATACAACATCTCTTAATCCAAAATATTAAGATCAGTAATAGCACCTTGAGTCTTCTTTTCTATGTATGTACTGCCTAGAGATCTACTGCCCTTATTATCTATCCTTTTATTCTCATATAGCATCTGAATAAGGGTCCATAGGGGAAGGAGGGGATGACAAAAAGGATGTCATGACATCACAGTTCAAATCCTATGACTTTCATACTAGTGTCAGCCATCAGGATGTAAGTATGAAAGGCTGTGGTTTGTGTTTAAATGTTGTACTGGATACCCATGTCTATGACTCAAAGAACTAGAACACAGTGATAAAAAATGCAATAAAATAAATCAACATAACAGTTTAATTAAAGCAAAGCAAAGCAGAGAAACCCATTCCAAATGGCAGCTAGGTTGAAATTTATATAAACTGAGATATAAATAAAATGCAGATGTCTAAAAGACATTGTAATCATTTTTAAAATAATTGACATAGTTTTCATGGGGAAGGAAAGCTATTTAGAACTTTTTCTGGGGGCTAAATCAGCTATCCACTAAAGGCTAAGTCAGAAGAAAACTCTAGGGACGTGACATTTAATGTTCCCATTCCAATCTTTAATTTGCTTTTGTTGCTTTGGGTATAGAACTAGTAATAGCACTTAGACATATACCTCCCCATAGCACTTCACAGCCCTGTTTATAAAGTTAGTGTATTGCCCCTAACAATCTGGATCCTCATTTTACCAATCTCAGAAGGATGGAAAGCTGAGTCAACCATGAGACAATCAGGATAAAAGAGCTGGTAGTCAGCAGAGTCAGCCTGCAATGCAAAACCATGGTGCAGCTTGAAACCATTAACAATAACAACTATGATAATATCTTGTGGGTAAACCTGACCACCTCTACTTCTTTAACATCTGCATAGCGAAAAACATTTCACAGGCGAGCTAGGATCAGAAGAAAGCAATGTCATGGGAAGATGACAGAACAAAGATGATGGGATGCCAGGCCCAGCTTGTGCTGTAGTTAAATGCAAGTTGGGAAGACCAGTGGGAGAAAATAAATCTGGTAACCAATATATGGAAGAAACACATACAAGGGGGATTAAAAGACTTTATGGTGCTGTACTATCTTAGAACAGTTCTGGAAATACTACTTTTTCGAAATACCTGAGTTTCTGAACATGCATAGAGGGAAGTGCTGCTATGTTCACGTCCATCTTATTTCAACATTTCTTTCAACTTTAAGACCTGTGGCTGGCTGGGAAATTCTGGGAGTTGAAGCCCAAAAGTCTTAAAGTTGCCAAGTTTGGACACCCCTGACCTTAGCTGTTGATTGGGCTAAGAGGAACCATTGTTATCATCTTATGAAGTTGAAAATTAAAACAAGAGGTAAAATGTCAAACAAAACTTAATTCTGAAACATCCACATCCACAGAGTATGGATATAAGACAGTGGTGAAATCTAAAATTTGTTACTACCGGTTCTGTGGGCGTGGCTTGGTGGTGGGGGTAATGCGACTGGGTGGGCGTGGCCAATTTTTGTTTTTACTTTTAAAACCATTTTTTATGTGTAAAACCATGTAAAAAATGCTTTCAAAAGGCTCTGACGATCCCAGCTGAGTTGCCTGATCGGCAGGCAACTCAG
>JANHZT010001315.1:171346-181362 GCA_032468215.1 Stegonotus admiraltiensis
CAATGTTTATACTTCCTTGTACGTGTTACAGGCAGCTGTATCCCCACCCCGCACATACTTCGGAAGTATCCCAACATTTTTCTATGGCAAGCTGATACAATTCAGTCTTAATTCTACTGTTAGAATTCCACAGGGTATTTTTAAAATTAAATTAATAAGTTGGCAAAACCTATATAGGAAGCGTAGTCTTGCTTTTTAAATGTTAAATATTTAAAATACTTTGCAAATTTATAATGCTCCTACATTTTAACCAACTCAACTTAACCAACTCAAAACAAATAAGCTGTGCTACCAAATTAGGATTATAAAAGTATTTATCAGCAATACAAAAATAAAAGCAATATGTAGAAACAAGCATCCACACCATCCCCATTTAAGCCACTTAAATACTATATTTTATAGTATTAAATACCTCTTAAATACCTGTAAATTAGTTCCTGGTTTTGCTGTTAGTTTCATAGATTTACACTAATTTTTTTACTCCGTATTAATTACAAATCTTTCCTTGGTCTTTTTGGTTGCTATTCAAATATAGAACTGCATATCTGTTTTTAATTTTGTTTTACAGAAATGCTGAAGGTCAGAAGTCAGACCAGACAGATTTTTCATCTGACTGCAAGATGAATATATTTTTTGAAGGTATAGGAGTTATACAGTCACTTGGTGTATATTGGAACAATAATCTTGCTTTTTAGATAAACAGATGAAGCAAGAAGCTGGTAAAGAAAACATTTTATGAATGTGTATAATGGCATCTAGTCTTCTTCTAAAGCAAATCAACTCTGACTATTCTTTGGAAGGGCAGATAATGAAGCTGAAGCTCAAATGCTTTAGCCACCAAATGAGAAGAGAGGATTCATTGGGAAAGACCCTGATGTTGGGAGAGATGAAAGATAAAAGGAGAAAGGGAGGGCAGAGGATGAGATAATTAGATAGTATCATTGATGCAGTGGGCATGAGTTTGAGTAGTCTCTGGGAAACAGTGGAGGATGGGGGCCTTGCATTCTGTGCAGGGGTGGGTTCTACTTACCTTTACTACCAGTTCTCAATGGGAGCATGCACACACTTCTGTGCATGCGCAGAAGCTTCTGTGCATGCACAGATCACCAAATGTGATGTCAGGGAGGGTGGGCAGAGCCTCCCACCATTTTTACTACCGGTTCTCAAGAACCGGACAGAACCAGGAGCAACCCACCACTGATTCTGTGGTTCATAAGGTCATGGAGAGTCACGACTTGTCAACTGAACCACAACAATCTAGTATTCATTGCTTGGCCATTGAGGAGAACAAAGACTGAATTAGAGAGAGCAGAATGGACACTATTAGTGAAACTACTTCTTCCTCCACTGCAAGCTACATATCTGGCACACATTTGTCTCAAAGGGATTGGGGAATTCTCCACAGCATTTTTTTTTAGTAGATAAAGTAGTAGTAGATTTCTTCTGGGAAAGAAGAACGAAGAGCCTTTCTGAATAATTAGGAGTACTGAAATAACATAAGATATTCCTCAATGTCTTCTTGATATTCTCCTTCTGATATTCATTCTAAATGGTGCTGTTGCACTTGGGTCTTGAACTAATGAGGGAGAATTCTGGGAGTTGAAGTTCAGAGGTCTTAAAGTTACAAAGGTTGAACACCCCGGCTAGATGTTAAGGTGTCATTTCCCGCCCCCAGCCAATTTTCTGAAAATCTGTGCAACTGCAATTGTTCATTGCAATCTCAGTGTACAAAGTGGTGTCATCCGCACATTTTCTTTGATTGACAAAAATCCATACATAGAAAAATGCCCACATATTGTACTTTAGAAAATTGAAAGCACATCAGAATAAAGGGTACAATTAGAAGGATAAAGATAAAATTCTCCATTGTTTTATTTTCTCTTCTCCACCATGCAGACATTTAAGAAATGGCTACCATGGTCACACCACCCCCAGACTTTGAAACATTCTGCCCAGCAAAGTATTGGCACCAGTGTTATTGATTTTTCAACTTAATAAAGACATGTTATTCTCTCAATATATTCATGCGTTAATTTTAAGTGCATTGAAATGGGACTATTGCTTTTATTGTTTGTGTGACTGTATCCTTCAAACAATGTGTTTGTTTTATCACATGTTTTAATTATTTAAGTGTTAATATATTTCAATCCACATGGGGTAAAAACTGAGTGTGAAGGGTGGTATACAAAAATTAACTTGTTAAAGCAAATTAAAGGAAAGAAAGGAAGGTCCATGGATGGAGCAATACAAGAAAAGGCAAGAAAACAATTGAAATTGGACACACCGTTTAGATCAAGGGTCTCTAACTCCTGGTCTTCAGCCCAGTAACAGTCCATGGCCCGTTGGGAAGCGGGCTATGCAAGTGGCATGCGAATATGCAAAACTGTCTCCTCTCCATCCCCTCCCCCCCTACTGCTGCCAGTCTCTGAAGTCAGAAAGGTTGGGGATTGCAGATTTTTAGAGGGCCTCTTTTGCTGCTGTTGATAGTTCCAGTAGCAGGAAGACAGAGCTTCTTCAGTCAGCCAACTGGTATTAATACAGTCCTTTCACATGGGAATAATATTACCCCAGTATTGTACACCAGTTAGTAGCATAAATACACCATTTGAGATCCATTGACACTTCTCAAATTCTTCAAGGGAACCCTCATGTAAAACCTACATGATAAAGGGGTTTTTTTTGCCTGTATTAAATAGGTTTGGCTTTCTTCCAGCTCTAATTGGACGGAGGGAGGGAGGGTAGGAGGGAGAAAAGAAAGGGAGGGAGAGAAGAATCCATGTTCTAATTATATTACTATTTACCTAGTTTGCCCCAAATGTGTTTGCAGTTTATTCATAAATTTGTGGTGTTTTTCTATGACAGCACTCAAAAATCACAGTTGTCTTGTCTTAATGTCACATCACAGTTAAAGCTGCAGTATCTGATATTGTAGTATTCTGCTGCTGTAAATTTTGGAGGATTACGAATTGAAGTATTTATGGGTTGGCAGAATCAAGAACATTACAGCGAAGTTAAAAGAATCCTTTTCATCAGATTTATAATAACAAAAAGGTACTGAACAGATTAGACCACAGTTATTTACAACATGATCTCTCAGACGTTCTAGAATGGCACTGAATTTCACAGAGAAAGCACATTTGTGCCTTTGCTTTAACTCAATAACTTAGATTAATGAGATCTCTTTAATATTTTCTCCAACATTATAAAGTTCAGTCGGCATAAGATATTAATAAGCTTTCCTTTAAATCAGTGTATGCTAATTGAGGAACTGATGAATGTAGTTGAAACCCTGCACTGTGCTTGCTTGAAGATGAAAAGAGATATGGCATGAAATGGACCTTTGCCAGCAAGTTTTTTTGTTGTAAACAAGGGGATATCAAGCTTTAGAAGTCTTTGTTAAAATGTCTTTGATGTGAACTGCTCTTGGAACAGAAAACCAGATGTGAAAGGGAACATATAAGAACATCATCTTTACTAAAAAGCTGAAGTCTTAACTACGGTATTAGATTGAGACACAAATACCCACATTTGCTAACAATATTACATAGGAAATATCAGGTACTGATAGATCTTGCATTATTGTTAATTTTAAGGAGGGGTGTTTATCAGATGAACTTTGAACAGAACAGAACAGAAACTTAAATATGCAATTACATGAATTACAGAGGTCTTCATATCTATTTATATCTATTTTCTGAATAGATCTGAACCCCCTTTTCTCCATTTATTTATATTTTGTCTTTCTTCTGGGAACTCAATTCATGTCCATTTTACTCCTTTCACCTATTTTTCCCAAAACAGGTATTTTATGGAGTAGGTGGGTCTGAAAGAGTCTAGGTGGCCAAGTCACTCAATGAGCTTCCATGACTGATGGTAGATCTAAATCTGAGTTTCTCCAGCCATAGGCTGATACCTTAACTTCTACATGTAAGGGAGTATCTATTATTCTTATTTATTTTGGTCTCTCCTATTTTAGAATATACAAATTCTATAGCAGTAAATTCTTTAATGTGCCTATTATGCTATTAATCTTGACTTTTTTCCCCATGACAAAAATGGAATCTATACTTGCCTCCAGTTTCTTAACATAGTATACAGTATATTATTCATCCACACAATCATCCATACATGTGTGACACTACAGATAGTTCTCAACTTACAACTTACAACAGATCATTTAGTGACCACTCAAAGTTACAATGGAACTGAAAAATGTAATGTATGACTGTTTTTCACGCTTATGACCATTGCAGTATCTCCATAGTCACAATTCAGATGCCTTGCACTTGACTCATATTTATGACTGTTGCAGTATCCTGGGGTCATGTGATCCCCTTCTGTGACCTTCTGACAAGCAAAGTCAATGGGGAAGCGAGATTCACTTAACAACCGTGTTACTAACTTACTAACTGCAGTGATTCACTTAACAACTGTGGCAAGGAATGTTGTAAAATGGGGCAAAACTCACTTTACAAATGTCTCACTTCACAACAGAAATTTTGTGCTCAATTGTGCTCGTAAGTTGAGGACTACCTGTATTGTTTAGGAGCTAACTCAACTAAATTAAAAGTGCCTTGTGAGGTTTCATCTAGGACAGCTGTGTGTGCATTAAATGTACTTACTTCAGTTATACATGTTATAAGCTTAACCAGGCATAATGTGGGGATCGTGGAAGCTGCAGTTTTGTGATGTGAGCTTAGAATGTTCGCTAGAACCATGAAAATTGACACTGCTTTTTATTATCCAGAATTCTTGAGGGCCAAGCAGGAATCTTGTACTGCAGTGCAGTGATATAATTGATCACACCAAAATTTTCTTTTTTGCATGTAATTTATTAGTGTGCTCATGCACTTAGACACATTACTAATCAGGCAATGGAGAAATATATAAAATAGTGGTAAAATGTGAATTACTAATAGCAGATGTTGGGTGGAGAAGGAGCTGAAATTCTATAGGCTAAACCTGAAGGAAGGGAGAGCAGAAAGAATGGTACATATGGTGCATATTTTTAATCTGAATTGAAAGTCTTAAGTGAGAGGGTATACTCAAAGGGAAACCCTGGGGAAACAGGGTTTCCCTAGGGTTTCCATTTGAGTATAATGGTCTGAAAGACAGTAAAATGGCCTGAAAGACAGTGTCTGGGAAACTGAAAGGAGAGGACGTATGTACCACTGATGTTTTTATATGTGTCATTTCACACTTTGTTTGTTACTGGGCATCTTTTCACAAAAGAGATTGGGGATTTGTGCATCTGTCAAGGCAGATATGAGAACAGACTGATCTTTTACAAAGATGAGAGAGAGAAAGAGAGACAGAGAGAAAGAAGAGAGAGAGGGATCTATCAATTATGAGTAATAACTCCTAGGAAGTTAGCTTCTTTTAAAATTAGGGAAAGAAAGTCAAACATTAATGCAAGATCAAAGTTGCAGATTTGCATTTTAAAGCCAAACATTCATACTAATGCAGGGTTTTTTAAAATGTTTGATAGATAAAGATAAAATAGTCAAAAAGAAAAAGAAAGAAAATGTACCACTATACAAGAAAAAGGGAGAAAAATAAAAATAAAAACATTATAAAGAAATGTCTTGGATACAAATTATACTTTTCACTATCATTGTGTCCCAACTGATATTTGTAATTAAAACATTTATAACCATTAGGAATTGTCTCTGATTTCTGTTTCATCTCTTCCTCTAAAGAACACTTCCTCTAAATTCAGAGGAAATTTTCCTCTAAAGTATCTAAATTTGCCTTCTGTCATGTCTCCTTTTAGAGTCAGTTTGGTTGGTAGTTAAGGCACCAGGCTAAAAACTAGGAGACTGTGAGTTCTAGTCTCCCCTTAGGCACAAAACCATCTGGGTGATGACTGGTGAGTCAGCCCAAGGAAAGAGGCAATGGCAAAATCTTCCAAAATCTTAAGAAAACTGCAGGGACTTATTTTTTTAAAAAACTCAGCAACCTGTCCATTTCTGCACATTACAATATTTTCTTAATTACATTCCCCTCAGATGGGAATGACCTCACCATTCCTGACTTGGGGGCCTCAGCAACTTCCCAGCACTCTTCTGCACCCTCCTGGTTCCTGGAGCCCGCTCTTCCTCATCATTCAAGCAGGCATTCATGGAAACCATCACACCTCCTTTTGTTCCTCTGCTGCTGAACAGCAGCAGAGCTAGATTTGAAAGGACTATGCTCCAAAGCAGAAAGACAATGTCCAGGAAGCAGAAAGAAGAGGATGATGGCACACCTGTCTAAAGTGACTACAAGTGATGTCATTTTCTAGGCGGTACCTACAGAATGCTTGCTGAAGCATGTTGGCTTGTATTCACAACAAAATCTTTATTGGGATAAGCAATAGCAATAGGGCTTAGACTTATATACTGCTTCACAGTGATTTACAGCCCTCTCTAAGCGGTTTACAAAGTCAGCATATTGCTTCCAATAATCTGGGTTCTCATTTTACTGACCTCGGAAGGATGGAAGGCCTAGTCAACCTTGAGCCAGTGAGATTCAAAATGCTGAACCAAATTAGCTTACAATACTGTATTTTAACCACTGTGCCACCAAAGGGCAAAACACAGTTTGAACATGAGTATAACTAAGGATGATTTAAGTCAGTGTTATGAAGCTGTGGCAAAAAAAAAAAGTTGCAGGCACATGTTTGTGCCACAGCTAAATATCAGTATGGAAAGTCTCAAAGTGAAGCAATGTAGGGGCTTCCTTTTGCTCTATAAAATGGTGTACATCTGTGCCTTACATTTTAATGCAGTTATTTTGCTTGAAGCATCATTGAAACAAATTACCACTTCAAAGCTTTGTACATCTTTATTATCTAGGCAGTTCATTTTATTCCAACCAGTTTTTATGGGTATAGCTACTGGCATTTAATACAGCATTCTGGATAATCGTTATCCTATATTTAAAATAGCTAGATGCCATAGGGTCTTATACTCCCTCTTTGTACCTTCTGCCAGTTTCATGGGCCTTCCCGTTTTCTTTCCTTTATACAGCCTCAGGACCTATTCAAAATGCTTAAAATTCTCTTTCTTCACTCACTATCTTTGAATAAATTACACAACTAAACTTCATTGAGACTTTAATAAGGGTTATCTAAAATACTAAAATATTTCTATATAAATATAGAGAGAATATTTCTGTGGACAATTTTAATTTTTAAAGTAGTCTTTAAAAAAAAACTTTGTCTTTCATGGAGTGTCATCGGAAGGTCATTTCAGGTCACGAATGATTTCCTATGATTTCATCAGCTGGATCAACTGTATCAAGAATACTGAGAAGAAACCCCTCAGGGACCTATCACAAATGGAAAACAGAGTTGGGTATCAACAAATATTTTCCCTAAGTGTTGATGTGAGGCGTGAACATCCCACATGAACTTGAAATAGAAAAAATGTATGCGCTCTTAGTCAATGGCCTCATATCACTTTCTCAATTTATTTCAGTCTTTATGATATAAATCAGTTCCTGCATTTAGCATTCCGTATAAGGAAATTAAGCTACTTTGGAGTTTCAGTCTGCTGATAATACAGGGGGACTGTCATTAATGAGAACAGATTTCATAAATGAAATGCAACTACGTAAGTACAAAAAAGGTGATTCCCAGATCATATTCATATAATATTTTATATTGTAGTAGATTTGTTTTAATCCTCAATTAACAAGACCTATAGTCCAGTAACAGATATAAACTCAGTTTCTAATTTCCATATTATCTGCAAAAACTATTTCCTGGAGACTGGAATTTCATTTGATAGATTTAATTCCTTTCTCAGTAGCAGTAAGCCTGGGGCTCAAGAACTGCATGTGAGGTATCTCAGAGAAAGATAAGTGATGGTGGACAAGGTTTCTTCAAAGCGCTATCAGTCTTCCTCCTTTAAAGCATAATTCTAGGAATTCTGCCACATAGGCAGTTCCCTCTGCAGTTGTCAGTGTGAAGAAATTTCCCTGAGGGTGGACAAATTGAGAAGCTCTGATCAGAAGAATCTTTCTAATGGCTAATATATATAACAGACATTAACCCAAGAAATCTTCCATAATAATATAGATAGGACTATGTGTTGTGTACTGTTAATAGCTTTTGATGCCCCGCTCTTAAAAAGCTTATCCTAAAAAGAAATGCACACTTGCACCAAATTTTATAGATATGAGCAACTTCCATTCTGCCTCTCCCATAAAGATTGTTTTGATCACATCCCATAAAGATGGTTTTGATCACATCCAAACATTTAAGAAGGAAAATATCACATATTTGGAGATGTTTAAATCTTCCACTGTGACCTTCCTTACATAAGAAGCTTTCCAATATATTGTGAGAGTCGACTCTGTCCCATCATTCATATGTTAATTTTAGTTCATAAATAACTCAAGCAACTTAGATTTCTATTCTTTACTTTCATATATATATATATACATATATATATATGCATGCTCCTTCCTTGGTTTCTTTCTATGATAATCAGAACCCAACAACAGGGCTTATATGTATTTATCATATTAGATACCTAGAGTACTTTTCCATCTCTGAACATTAAAAGAAGAAAACAGCAATTGGATCATATAATAGTATAGATATATATGTCAGTGCCATTGATCAGAAAAGATACTACCTCCCCAGGCTAAAATAATTGTAGGTAAAAAAGTGGTATAAATTTGTAATGATAGCTTACAGTGCCATCACTGAAACCCTGAAGCAAAATTCACAGTGTTTACATTGTGTACACATACAGTAAATTAATAGTATTGGAAGAATCCCTTCTGTGAATCAGATAGACACAGATACCACATCCAACAGCTACATTTAGAATTGATATCTTTTCTTCTGCTAACCAAATTATCCTGTCTTTCATGGACTTGATATTCTGTAGGAATAGCTGCATGCATCTACCAGCAGGAACAACTATATAACAATAATGCATGAATGGAAATGAAAGACTATTAATGGGTGGCTCCAAATTAGAAGGCTAATCACGTGGTATGCCATTTGTTTAAGTTCTGTAGTAACTTGTGAGGAGTGAGAGAGAAAATCGTTCAAGGACCTGTGAAGTACTTGATAAATATTTCTCTTTGCCATCCCCTCCCACAAAGCACAGTTACATGGCAAGGAAGTGGATATGATGAATGTGAGAAAACTGAGGCCCGGCTGGCTGCAACCGTCATTTAACTTGAGCTAAGTAAGGTTGTGCAGAACTGTAGAGCAAACATTCCTGTTTGCTTTAAACAACCCTCACTCAAGTGCTTGTAATTTGCTTTGTGAGGAGAAGGGGGCTTGGGCTCTGGAGTAAAGAAGCCTTTCCTTTTATCTACACTCTCGAACAGCTGGAAAGTGATAAGAGTGGAGACATGCCAACCAAGTCAGTCTGCTAGAATTCCTTTGACTTTGCAGCTTTCCAATTGGATGCATAAAGGCAGACATTTTTGGAGAGCTGGTGTGGTTTTCTTCAACTTATGTCCTCACTTCTATTAAAATGCATAGCTATTCTTTTTTTATGAAATTGAATTGGTGTGGACTTGACCCTGGTACAGGTTGGTTTTTGCACCAGAGATGCAGGTTTTTTTCAACATATATTTATATATACAGTGTATATACAAAAAAAGCAGGTATATACAAAAAAAAGTATGCAGGCTATTGCTATAGTGCATTGTAAGCTGCCCTGAGTCTACGGAGAAGGGCAGAATATAAATTGGACTAATAAATAAATAAATATACAGTACATATATATAAAATATATATGTGTGTGTGTGCGTGTGTGTATATACACACACACATGCACACACACACTATATATGTGTGTATGTGTATGTAGACACACACATATAGATATACATGTACACACACATATATAGTGTTTGTGTATATATGGTATGTATGTATATACATATATAAACATACATTTATATGTATATACTGTGTATCTATGTGTGTATACACATACACATACACATACACATACACATACACATACACATACACATACACATACACATACACATACACATAC
>JANHZT010001318.1:0-10749 GCA_032468215.1 Stegonotus admiraltiensis
AACCCCACCCCGGGGTAGCCCGAGCCAGACTGGCGGGGACGGCGGCGAGCGCGCGTGCTGTGGCCAAGGGAAGGCGGCGGCTCTTCTTCCTCACCGATTGCGGTAGCAGCTCGGGGAGCCGCCAGGCTGCGCTCTCGAGCCGGCTCGCAGTCTGGCTGCGGCCCCGGGCTGCCGGGCTCCGGAGCGCCAGAGCCTCCCGGGGAGCAAGCAGTGCGAGCGGTTGGTCCCGGGACAGCAGCAGCTGCTGCAGCGGGAGGAGCCGGAGCGGCTCGCTGCTGCAGCGGGAGCCGCCCCGGCTCGGAGCTCTGCCTGTCCGGGTTGCGGAGATAACACCTGGCGCCCCTCAAGCAGGGGTGGCTTCGGTAGGACTTCGGCGGCCAGAACGACGCGCCGCCGCGGCTGCCCACACAGCTCCTCTCCGCGCCCGGCATGACTTGCAAGGGTTCATCGAGCTGGGCACTTTGGGTGGCCCCCTTGGCTACGCTGCTGTCTCTGCGAGGTAAGGGAAACCTGAGGCGGGCGTGGGGGGGGAGGCCAGAGGGTGCTGGGCGGGCGCCGGAGAAGTGGCAGAAACCTGGGAGGCACAAGTCGCCCATCTTTGTCTTTGGCAATTTTGTTCCCTGCGCTGGATTCGAACTCTCAACTTTAGCGCCAAGGAGCGCGCTAGGTTGCCGCTCTGGGGTCGGCTGAACAGCAGCTAACCGCAGCATAGAAGATGACACTTTTCCGAATAGTTTTCTTCCTTTGCTGACCGAGGAAGTTGCTGTAAAGTTGAAGGAAGGGGTTCCGGGTGGGTTATTTCGTCTTATCCAAATATCACTAGACGCTATCCGCCTTCATTATTTCGCAGAATAACCAGATTTTGTATTTTAACAGACTGTTCTACCCAAGGGAAAAAAAAAGAGCAATGTGCACCAGAGAGTTATGGTACAGCCAGTTTCTGTCTTTACAGGAGGGGGAAAAATAAATCCAATCTACTATGTGACCTTTTAAGGAACAATCTTTCCAAAAGTGATGTTAGAGAACTAGAAATGCTTTACTGTATTTGGCTCTCTATTTTTTTTTTCTTCTAAATGCAGAAGTATAAAAGTTGATATATTATTTCTAGCAGGTGTGGAGAGCGTTTATTGTTTTTCATGTTTAGAACTTGAATATAATTTTTTAAAATCCACAATACATGGTATTTGTATTTAACTTTATAAAACACTCATTTTCATGTCCCAAGATTCTTTTTCTCAGTTAAACGGCATATATTTTTAAACATGCCATTATTATGTTTGTTAAGTATCTTGTTCACGTTATTTTTTTATTCCTACATTTCATTTCCATTGCACAAACTTAAAGTAATAAAGTTTGTAAAACTTTTTACTCTGGCCTTGTAGAGTTTCTCTTGAAAGCATGCAAGATGTATGATGCTGAAGAATATCAGAAAAACAGAAATGCTAGTAAAACTCTAGCAGTCAAATCTTCTCTGTGCTACAGAAGTAAGTCTGGTGAAGACCATGAAGAATTATAATATTCCCACATTCCTAAAGTTGAAGCCAGATTTTATCTCATAATTTACCTTTTCGTACAGCTTTTGTGCTCATTGTTTCCGTTTTGTTATGACTAAATCTTGTGGACACATTTAATATATATATATTTAGTGGAATAAATTATTTCTGCATAGTTCTTGCTCACTTTTTTTAAATAACACATTTTATTACAGGCATGCATCTAGTGGCCCAGATGCATTTTAGAAGTATTGTTTTTCTGTTATGTCCTTATGATATTTTCATCTCAGTTTTCCTCCATGAATGAGACAGTTTTATATAGTATCTCTCCCCTCCTTTCTGACACTGTTCAAGGGCATCTTCAATGTGTATAAAATATATTAAGCTTTGTTACTTTTAACCTTGGAGGGAAGTCACATGACTGGTGGTGACTGGGAACAGAAGCAGTAGAGTTGGGATAGGAATCAGCAGCTCAAGAATGGGTGGTCAGCTGAGGGAAAGCTTATAATCAGTTAATTCAGTATTGACTGTTCTATTATTATTCAAAGACAATGGATTTGAAGCCACTGACATAAAAAATGTATTGCTTTATTTTAGTATTCTCATATGTCCATAGGACAGTACAGTACAGATATAAAAAAACTGAACTCCAAGGACTTTTGCTACCCATTAATTTAAATCAATGGGATTTGAGTGAAAGTAATCGTGTTTAAGATCAAGGCTCAGTTTACAAACACTTGGAAGTGCCTGGAAGCCACATCAAATGTCTAAATGAAGATAATTATGTCTATTAATTGCTTATGGTTTATCTTGATAATTCTTAAAGGTCACGGTGAGTGTTTGGAGAAAATACATCTTTTATTCTCATTTTCCTCTTTTTGTCATGTGATTTAGTTATCCTAGCATGTGGTGTATTCATTCTGGTTGTTGACATTAACGAAGCTTGAGGCTTGAAGGAATGAGGGCCCTGCAATTAGGATCCAGATGTAGGACTCTGCCAACTGTGAGGCAATTTGTTTTGTACATTTGCCAGTGCACCTTCTTCTGTCTCTGTATTTCTGCTAGAATTTTCTTAAGTACTTAGAAAACTTAGAGATCAATCTTGTAGCCAATATTCCTAGTCTGGATATGAAGCATGTCCACTTTTTTCCTTCTCATCAGCAAGTCACTGCTTCTTGAAGCATCGTTTGCTCCCTCAAAGTCAAGCAGGTATCATTTAGTTCAAGATACGTTTTCAATTAGTGTGTAGCTCAAGGGAGTTGATGTAGGACATCCATATCAGTTCTATAGGCCATAAAAAAACTAGCTTTGGATAACCAGTCCTAAGTATGTAAAGTATGTTATTTGAAACTGAGATTTGCCTTTGGAGCAGGGGGCTTGTCCCATAGCGGTGCTGATTTGAATGGAGAGTTTAGTTTGCATTAAACCAGAGCATCCAGTTCTCTGACCATTAGCATGAAAGTAAGCCAGGTTAGAATTAGCTGTACAGGAAGTCCTCAACTTACGACCACAATTGAGCCCAACATTTATGTTACTAAGTGTGAGACAGTTGTTAAGTGAAATTTGACCCATTTTATAGCTTTTCTTGCCACAGTTGTTTTAAGTGAATTACTGTATTTGTTAAGTTAGTAACACGGTTGTTAAGTGAATCTGGCTTCCCCATTGACTTAGCTTGACAGAAGGTTACAAAAGGTGATCAGATGACCCTGGGACATTGCAACTGTCAAAAATATGAGTCAGTTGCCAAGTGAATTTTGATCATGTGACCATGGGGATGCTGCAGTGATCATAAGAGTAAAAACAGTCCTAAGTCACTCTTTTCACTACCGTTTCAATTTGAACAGTTGCTAAACGAATTGTTGTAAGTTGAGGACTACCTGTACTGATGTACTGATGTACTTAATGGAAACCAAGAATATTGTGCCAGAGGTTTTGTGTGATAGGAGGAATACTTAAGCCGTATCACTCCATAAAACATATCACAGCATTAATCATTTCATCCAGGGAATGATTATTTGTGTTACACTGTCGTAGGGCTAGGATTTTTTTAAAAAAACACTTAGGAATATTATGTAAATATTAGAAATATGTGAACACTGATCCTCTCTTCCACCAGAAATATTTTTTCAGGTTTTCTTATGACTGTGTTGAGCTTTCCAGTGGAAATAAAAGAAGTGTGCTTTGACGACTTAAGTATTGGCATGTATTTTTCAAAAAAGGATGTTTTTAATGACATGTGAGAAGTTACGCCCACATTCCATGATACTCACAAACATAATGCAACATAAACTTTTGCTAATATTGTACTGTAAAGGGATATGTAACTAAATTGGCAAAATTTGTATGCAAGACATTGAAATGCTGGAATAGCAAGAGCAATGATTGTTCAGTGAAGGGAATGTGACCTTCATATGTAAGTACTGGATTTTGGATCTCAACATTGAGATTACAGAAAATGGTAAATGTTCAATTTACCATTGGTCAAAAGTCTATACCTAAAGTGAAAAGTAAATATGATATGGGGATGATTAGACTAGAATGAAGTTGAATTATTCATCAAAGATAACTGCTATCCAGGACCTTGACCCATGGCAGTCATGGAAAAAAGATTACCTCATATAGTTATAACTGTTACTCAGTTTGTCAAAATGACAAGATAATTAGGACATTGTGGGATAGTAATATGTTTTGGGCATCATATTGGATCAGGTTCTGAGAAGAAAATTTAGAATTATTAGAGGTCTAGAAGAGAGATTGAAGGAGTAGTGTATCTTTAGCTCTGAAAATATTGAAGAGCGATATGTCATTCTTTAAATGTCTGAAAATGCGTCCCATAAAAGAAAATTAAGACCCAATTTTTCTCATCCCAAAGTGTAGTAAGGCATTGGATAATAGCGCAAATTACAGGAAGACAGATTCTGACTGAATATTACTGGGGAAATAAGCCCTTCCTCACAGAGAAATTCAACAGTAGAACTAATGACTCAGAGAGGGGATTGTCCCTCTGTATTTGATGTGTTCAAGTGAAGGCTTTAGAGCTTTTTATTTGAGATGTTTTAATTTGGGTTCTGCAATGAGCAGAGGTTTAGACTCACTGGCCTAAACTGTTCCTTCTGCGAGTGTGATATGCTGCCTATTTGTTGTATGAAAACAAGGAATGGATCACGGTGAGCCTTGAGCAGCGTGGAACATAATTTTCTTCCTTCTTGTAGAATGAAAAGTACAGCAAGTTGCTGCTTCCCCATGTTGCAACGTGTACAGACTGCTATGGTTTAGAGCTCCTTTGCTTGTAGAATAGGAGCTGAATGACAAAAGAGAAGCATTAGTAAAAGTAGGTATCCACATGTGGGGACAAGTGAGGGAAGACACTTTGTGTTATGACACATTATCTGTTTATTTCATTTTGTATCTTTGACACAAGTATGTAATCTGCAGTTTTTACTTCATGATCTCACGATGTGCAGAGTGTCATGTTGATATCATTGTGGCTTTTAATACATGCTTATGTTTGTGAGTATTTTGGGCCACATTATATGTTAGAATTTAGAAAGTGGGTTAGTGAGATTAGCTATTGCTTTAAGAAATGTATTCACTTAGTTCAGATGACCATTCATTCATAAACAAGACTGAATGGCTAAAACTTTAAAAATAGCAATGCATACAAATAATAAAATCCAGAGGGGAGAACAAAAATAAAGCACACATACATGTACCCATGGCACAAATGTAAAATTAGTTTAATATAAATATTAACATATTAATGGTTCACACATCATCATGGCCCAATGCTGAAGGGAAGAACTGGGTCTTCAAGATAATTCTAAAAGCCAGTATTTCCAAAATCCAGTCATCTGGATTTTGGAAAGAGCTACCACCATAGAAAAGGCACTGAAACAGAGAAAGAACACTTTCTAGGTCCTGCTAGATGGCACAACATATGGGATCTGGAACCAATCCTTACTAGGAAGGCAGGAGAAATTGGTGCTGGGGACCTTCAAATATCCTAGTCATGTGCTTCACTCGAATGATTTTATTTGGTATATCTAATAGCTTATATTCACCCAGATGTCTATTTGAAAACCAGTTTAGCTTGTGCAGAAGTGGTATTGCCCTAGGGCGTGGGTCCCTAACCCCCAGTCTGTGGACCAGCACAGGTCCACCACATGCCAGAAACTGGGCCGTGCTAACAATTGAAGCCTCATCAGGGGGATGCAGGCAACACGCAAAACCACACCCTCTTTGGTCCACTGAAAAATCTGTTTCCACAGAACGGGTCCCTGGTGCCCAAAAGGTTGGGGGCCGCTGGTCTAAGGGTCTGGTTATCTCTTGACTTCGATAGTATCTGTCTGGCTGTTGTGATCTTGCAGGGTTGGCATGCTCCAGGTTCCTTCAATTAAACAATGTCATGTTTTGGGACCCCAGAATGTACCTGTAGCAACAGAGCCAGCTCTCTGAAGTGAGGTTTCTCCTGAGATCTGGATAGCCCTATGCTGCTGCTGTTTAGAAGAGCTGTGAAGATATGGCTCTTCACCCAGGCCATTGGGGGAGGAGAATGACCCCTTGCTTCATTTCTCCCCCCTCCCCCAAGTTTTTTATTTTATTTTACAATATATCCATATCAATGCATGAACAGTGTGGCACCTGGGTATCATACATCTTAGTACAAATAAAAATAGTGCTATTAATCATATTTGTTACATTCCTCAAGCTTATGTAGTTCTAGAGTTAATACACATATTTTTATTAAATTATAGACTTTCATTATTTAATTATTCAGTGTTTCAATACGTTATTCCAATGCCAATCACAGTATTGTTTAAACATACATAATAATGCCATCATTCAATTTCTAATCTTCCCTCTTATTATTACTTTTGTCTTATTGTATAAAAATGAGTATACTAATATTCCCCCTTAGTTCATTTCTATGGGGCCTGTCTTCTTGCCATTTTTAACCTTTTGTTTTCACTCCTTTTTAACTGGTTTTATTGTGATTTCTTTGTTTTGATGGTTTAAGCTCCCCATAGTTTTTGGGAGTTTAGTGGCGTTTAAAAGTATTAACAAATAAACCCCAAGGTGTGTGTGTAACTTACTAGCACTGCTGTACTCTGAACCAGCTGTAGCTTCCAATTTTTAATTTAATATACTTTAAATTAAATTTAACTATTTTCCATCAAAGTTACATGCTCCCAACAAATTATTAGTGACAATATATTGTGGTTTATAACAACAAAACCATCATAATAACAAAATCAAGTTAAAACTATAATGACATTAGACAGTATAATAGTATATTTATTATCACAGCCAGTTTGGTATAGTGGTTAAGACATCAGGCTAGAAATAGGGAGAGTGAGTTCTAGTCTTGCCTTAGACCAGGGGCATCAAACTCACGTCGTCATGGTGGTGTTGTGACATATCGGGACTTCTTTCCCCTTCCCTAAACAGGGCGTGGGGTGTGGCCAGTGGGTGATGCATCCAGCCTGCAGGGTGGGAGTTTGGCAGCCCTGCCTTAGACACAAACCCAGTAGGGTAACCTTGGGCTAGTCACTTTCTTTTTGCACAGTCAAACCACATTTGAAATCTTGCCAAGAAAACCACAGGACCTTTCTTGGCAGTCACCAAGAATTAAAAATAACTCAAAGACACAATAAACATACAAAATATATTCATTAATAGCATTCAGTTTTACATTGTTCATAATTGTTTCCAAAAGATCTTTCTGTCTTTATTACCTTATGAAAAACCACATTGAAGGAACACCCTTGCTTCTGAAGTGCGTTTCAGGGCAGAAAAACTGTCTTTTGTGATTGTAGGCCTCACTTTAGAAAATTGGGAAACCATCAGTAGCTTATCTGAGGAAGATTTTCTTGGTGGTGGTGGATTTCAATAGTAATTGAAGTACTTGAATGGTCAGCAATGTAGAGCTTATAAGTCAAAACTAGCCCAGAAACAAATAAGTAACCAGTGCAGGGGTGTAAATGGTGTCAGTTAATATACAACCACTGTACTTAGGATTGATTATATAATTATGTGATGGTTCTCAGTTAGTGTAGGCAGGTCCTTGAGTTCCATGAAGGGCTACACCTGAGCATCAACCAGAGCTAGGCAAAGGGGTTATGGGCCATAGCTTCCACCTGTTTATCTAGCAAAGGCCGTGAGTTCAGCAGGACCAAAACATAGATTTGCTCCCTCAAGGGCATTAATACCCATTCAAGAAGTTACCATAATGAATGAAGAGTAACTAGAATTAAATTACAGTCTGTTTTATCTCATCTAATCTTAGGATACAGGGGACCATATTTAAAAGGCATCTCTCTAGGTACACGGGGGTGTAGAAGAGTGGCAGCAGCAGATACTACTGACTACCATTAGCACATTGAAGGTACCACAACTTGAACTGTTGGATGAGCTCTTCCAGTGAGTTCATATAAATATACATACTATTAAAACTCTTGTTCCTGTAACCTTTAACTGGGCAAAATGGTGCTTATAGGACAACAATTTTTGAGCCAATTTGTCTCAAATGGATTAATTTACAGAAAGTGTCCAAATCTGGACACTGATTTTATGTCCATGATTCATGTGAAGTTGAAATTTGGCAAATTATATAAAGTATTTTATGATGTAAACATCATAAAGCAGTTTATGACACAATGCAAAATTTATTTATTTATTTAAAAAATTTATATAGAAGCCCACTTTGTAGAAAGTCTGACTGGCTCACAATCAAAAGTTAAAGTACATAAAAGCCATATTAAAACTATTAAAACAAAATATATAAAAACAAAAATCTGGCACCAAGTCAAGCTTCTGATGTTCAGTCACCTTATCTTATTCCAGCACTTGAGGAAAAAAACCAGTATTTGGGGAAAATATTTATGGAATGATAGGAAGGTAGAGGCCTGCCAAGCTTCAGAGGGAAAGGTGTTCCATAGGACAGTGGGTGCCACAGAAAAGGCATTTTTCTTAGCTGTCATAAAATATTTGCTGTACTTACCATATTTTTTGGAGTATAAAATGCACCTTTCCCCCCCCCTTAATGGGTGAAAATTTAGGTGCGTCTTATGCACCGAACATAGCCCCGCCTACCCACTGCTCCCACCCTTTGGCCTCTGCCTCCCAGCAGTTTACCTCCTTGCAGCAAGCAGCAAGAAGAAACAGCTCGTTTTAGCTTCAGCACAGCCTAATTAAGCACAAGTTGATTAGATGGGCCCCTGACTCACAGCTGTTTTGCTCTCAGCTGTTTTGCATGGGCCTCTGCTGCTTGCTGCAAGAAGGTAAATTGCTAGGAGCAGGTTTTTTTTCCTTGTGCTAATCAAGCTATGCTGAAAACGAAAATGAAAGTAAAGCAGGCTATTTGCTGTTTGCTGCAAAATTGCTGGGAGGCAGAGGCAAATTTCTTTTTCTTGTTTTCCTCACCAAAAAAGGTAGGTGTGTCTTATAGTCCAGAGCGTCTTATACTTCGAAAAATACGGTACTTTCAACCGTGGTATACAATTCAACATGGGCTATTTTCAAGGCAGATTCATCTCTGAGTGTATTCCAACTTTTCCACAGAAGCTAGTATATTAGAAGTTCTGTTATTGATGGGATTGAGAAATACGATAAATATCTTTGAAAGAATGATCCGTCAGGACATGAGTTGTCTAGTACTAAAACTCTTGTATTTGTAAATCTGAACTGGGAAAAATGATATAATCTTGAGGCAAAACATTTTCGACTAACTTACAGAATGCTTCAAAATCTGGGAGCCCTGTGGAATTGAAATTTGGCAAATCATGTAAAATATTTTATGACAAAAATTACCATAAAACAAATTTCCATAAAACATTTCTTATTGTCAGCTCATGATGTTTGATTGTGCTGTACAGTTCAACATGATGGGCTGCTTTCAAGGCAGATGCATCTCTCAATATTACCTTGATTTGGTTGTGTCATTGTCCAGATGTGGGCTGCTTCAGTCGGATCTGTCACTGGCAGTTTTTTGACCACACCCCTTGTTCCTCCCTTTGAGGCCCAGTTTAGGCTCAGTCGGCCTGAGAGTAACATCTCCTACAGATCTGGCTCTCAGCCCAGGTCTGTTCGATTTCATTTAAATCATAAGTTTTTTGACCTTTTAATTTCTTCTTTTGATTTTAATTTTTAAATTTAACTTGTATTTTTTCCGAGGGTACCGGTCTAGGCTCGTTAATTTTTTTTTTTTTTTGTATTTTTGTAGCCTACTGGTATACCCTGTATTGGAGCAGCCTGATCTATCAGGCTTCACTTGCTCCAAGCGGAGGCCATTTTGGAAGTCCCTTTCGCATGCTTTTTAAAAAACTTTTTTCCTTTGGTGGGGCTTTTTAGCCCTATACCACCAATGAAAGCGCAGGGGTTTTAAACCACTTTGCCACCAATGTATATAGCGAATTTCTGGGGAAAACCCCAGAATTGCTAAAATTGGCCGCCGCCCTCAGCTCCCGGACCGATAATCAGCTGTAGGGCAGCCCTTTGAAGCGCCACGGCACTTTTAATAATTGCCGCTTTGCCACCAACGAGTCCATAGGAGGTTTTTTAACGTTTTTGGCCTCAATCCTCCTATACCACCAATGGAGTTTCTACAGGAGGAGAGTTGTAAAGTTCCCTTGCGTTCTCCAGTGGCAATATTACAGCCTGGAATTTTGTGGCTGTGAAGGCCCTTAACGGGCTGTTTCTAGGGTCTCCTGGACAGTCACCTGTAGAGCAACGTATATCCTCACGTGTTGCCTGGCAGCCATTGAGCAAAACGCCATAGCCTTCGCCTTTTGTTTTTCTTACCACGTGGCGAAAGTGAAACTAAATCTTTCCAGTCAACATCTTGGTCGCAGTGAGTATACTATTGCAATGGCGAAACGTTCTTCCCAAGGGGAGGGAAATACCAGGTCTCCAGGAAAAAAAGCAGCTTGCAAACGCAAGCACCCTTCTAAAGCAGAAGAAAAAGATTTGGAATGGAGACATAAAGCTTCAGAGAAGCACATTACAAAGACTATTGTTCAGGTGCCCAGTAAGGAGACTTCTCCTCCCCCTACTATTCCCCCCTCCCTGTTGTTGAAGTTCACCAGGCTTGGTCTTCAGAAGGTGAGGGTGGGGTTCTGATATAGGAAGAACAAGGCACTCTGCAAAATCCATTTGCAAGTCAATTAATTACTCCTGCTACTCCTGATTCTGGCAGAAATGTGGCACCAGTTCATGCTGCAAGGGAGTCACCCTTGCAAGATCAGACCCCAGAGGACCC
>JANHZT010001318.1:35961-47273 GCA_032468215.1 Stegonotus admiraltiensis
TATAATTTTATTTTGCTTCCTTTTTCTCATTGTACACCGCCCTGAGTCCTATGGGAGAATGGCGGTATAGAAATCAATCAATCAAATAAATAAATAAATAAATAAATAAATAAATAAATAAATAAATAAATAAATAAGCATACTATATATGATGTCTGAATGTCATTTACTGTATTATTGTTATAAATCGAATTATACAGTAACATGATGATATATTTTTGAATTTTTGAACAGGAATGTGTTTGATGTGTTTTTTAATGTGGAAGATTCTAGGATATAGACTGCAAAAGATTGCAAAAATACAAACTTTTTATTTAGAAAAAGCTTCTTTAAGAACTAATACAGCAAATCTTATTATTATTATTATTATTAAGTCTCTCTTTTTTGTAAGAAATAACTTTTAGCAGGTGCCTTTGGACTTTAAAGTATGTTATTTTCTCTGTGGCTGGAATTTCTGGATCTTGACTGAACACAGATATTTTAAGTCCTGTGATTTAAGGCCTGTGATTAAGGCATTCTATCTGCTGTTTCTTGGCCTGAGGTGGACCTAAAGCTGGTATTGAGGACATCAGGGATATTACTCCTGAATTACTTAAGTTTTAATGTTGAATTTCTGGGTTGACTCAAGATTTCATGACACTAATAATAATCAGTTTAGGTTTTTTTCCAATGTTTTTTTAAATATTTGACAGGGAGATGCTGATTATATTTTGATTTTTTTTCTTGTATGTAAATTGTTCTGGGGTGGGATGGGTAGAATGAATCAACACAAATAAAATAGCTCAGATACTTTCAGTCATAGTAAGTATTTCTAATTTAACCTCCCTTCCTCCCTCTGATTGGGATTTTGCTTCTTTTATTCTTATTCCCAGATTGTGAAATTCATCAACCCAATTCTGAAATTCTCAGTTCGGATAGAGTTTAATTGAGCTATATTAGTCTTCTAACAAGATTACTGTCTGTCCACAGTCTTATCTCTGCATATTTGCAACTATTTAGAAGCTCCTAATGGTTGTGAGAAGCCTAATTTGAAAATTGATGGATTGGAACTACTATTCTATATTGAAGAGAAAGTTCTGGATGCTGCAGGCTTGCTATAGTAGAGAAAGTTGTAGTAGTTGGCATGGACTAGAAAGTTGCTTGGTTTTATTTATAGAAATTTTAGTCTGTAAATTCATATAATATTTGAAACAAAACCTATGGTAAAATGGTAAAAATTGGCAATGTAAGGGACTATGCCGTATTTATAATTCACTTATCATAGACAAGAGTTTGGCTACTGACTGTAGAATATGGTACATTGGTATTTTTAATTGTTCAATAAATGCATTTTGCAACCAGATTAGTACTTGTAGACTCCTCTTCCAATGCTTAGTACTCATAAACCTCATATCTGTGAAATGATTTCCAACAGATGGCTTATATTTTGCAGGTTTGATTTTGTCATGAGTACAATTTCTTCAATTTTTAAATGTGTCAAATAGTTTATGCAACCTGGTTCATATAACTGCCTCCATTGTTACAACAAAAGCAATTTGATAGACTTTTTAACTAAAGTGGTGTGCAGTTTATCACCTTTTATGCCAAAGTGTATTTCTTTACAAGATGCCATCACTTATGTTTATGACAAGAGTTCATGTGTAGGATCAGGCTCTTAAGAGTATTTGAGTGACATCATTTTCTGAACAAATAAAATATTTAGATGAATAGATATGTTTTATTAATGCCATTGGTCCCTATTTGGTAAAAAAAATAAGCTTCTTTTTAATCAAGTAGCCATATGGCTGCTGCTTATCTAGTTTTGAAGAGTTTTGAAATGCCCTTTTCTCCTGTGCGCTGCTTGGAGAGTCCAAGCTTGATTTGTTAGAGACTGAGTTGGAATTTTTTTGGCCACACCTTCTTCTTCCGGCCGAGCCTCAGTTTTTTCAACTCAGTCAGATAGAAAGACTTGTATGAGTTGGCTCCACAAATTAAATTAGATAAAAATAGGAAAATTGGTTATTTTTTTTTTAAAGGAAAACAGCCTCTTTAAATTGTGGCTTGGTGAAACAGAGCGCAGAGAGTGAGTCAGTGCTGCGGGCTTTGCTAAGATAGTGCTTGGAATGCTCCGGAGGCAGCCATTACCACGTGGCCGAAATTTTACCATTGGATGTGGCAGAGCCACAGGCGGCCAGAGCTGGTGCTGGGAGGACCGAGGCTTCTGTTTTCCCTTTAATTTGGCAATGTGGGAGCCGCAGCTCAGCAGGGAGAGTGCTGATCGGGAGGCTGACAGCCGCCATTTGTGGACAGTGGCCATTTTGTTTGCAGCATTTCAGCAGCATTTCAAGTGTTTGGAGGACCTGGTAGCAAGAATTTTGGCTGGAAATAACTTCTAAGGCCACGTCATTGCGCAGAAGACATTTTATACTCAAGTAAACCGTGTTGCCGGTTTCTAGGCATTAATTGGGGGCGTTTGTGGCCGTGTCTCACGCCGTCCCAGCACGTGGAGTGTTTTATTGCTGCTGCTGCTCCATTAATTTCTGCCTTGCAGGCGTTTTACACGCTAACAAGTCATGTTGCTGGCTTGGTGTATTGTTGAAGGTTTGGCCTGTGCAGTGAGTACTTTGTCTAGCCTTGCCTGGGTTTCTTAACTCCACAGCTGTGGGTTTTTTGTTTTTTTTTTACTATTCTGTTGTATATTATTATGGCAAATTCTAGTGATTCAGAGGGATCTTGCCCTAGTCAGCATCACGCTGAGTGTTCTCTGTCTAAGAAGCCTAGATTGTGTTCCAGCAAGTCTGCTACTAGTTTCCAAGCCAAACATTCAAAATTATTTTCTGCTGCAGCTGAAAAGGATGCTCAAAGGACACAAAAAGCCTTAGAGAAGCATTTTGCAAAGGCTCAGCAACAGTTAAGGGCCCTTACATCTCCAGAACCTTCTGGGAGCCAGAGTGGGCCTTCTAATACCCTACTTACAGAATTGCCACCTCAGTTGCCATTAGAGGATCAGCCTAACTGGTCTCCTACAATTCCTCAGGAACCTCAGGAATATTTTTCTGGGCCTGCCCAGGCTGGCCTTGATCCAAATCCTGTCATACTTCAGGCTTAGTACAGGGACAGGCCATCAGGCGTTCTGCTCCATCTGCCACCTTTACACCCACAGCAGCTGGGCTCCGCCCCTTGGAGGCTGCAGATCAAGGATTATCTACAAAGTTGCATTTATGCTATAGTGCAAACAATTACCCAATGCATTGATAAGGCACTGGCACAAAGAGGGTTGACTGCTCCCTTACATCCACCACCTTCAAGGTCTGCTTCTATGCATCACCCTTCGCATAGAGATAGAGGTTATTTTGAGGAATCACATCATGCCCCTCATTCAGTTCACAGCGAGGCCTCGATGGAAGGAGAGGAGGAATTAGGTGATTTTGAGCTTTCAGGGTTTCAGGGAAGGAAAGGTTTCACCTCTTCTTTCCCAGCTATTAGGGAAAATGATTTCTTGCCTAGCAGTAGTTCCATGGGCTCATTTACACACGAGGGCATTGCAATGGCTCCTTCTGCACAGTCATCGGTCAGGGCGCAGCAACTCAATGAGCAGGATCAAGGTTCCTCAACAGGTCCTTCATTCTCTGAACTGGTGGAAGTCAGGAGCCATGGAGAAAGGATGTTTATGTCAAGATCTTCCAACACTGGTGCTGATGTCGGATGCCAGCCTCTTCGGCTGGGGGCCCCACCTGAATTCCAACATAACACAAGGTCGGTAGTCTCAGCAGGATCTGCTCAACGACATCAATTGGCTGGAGCTGAGAGCGGCCCATCTGGCGCTCTGCCACTTTCAAGCCGAGTTGTCCAATCAACACGTCCTTCTGTTGATGGATAATGTCACCGCCAAGGTGCACGTCAACAGACAGGGGGGCACTCGGTCCAAATGCCTCATGCGCAAAATACGGGAGTTGGGCCTTTGGGCGGAACGTCATCTGCTGTCATTGCGGGTGGAGCACATTGCCGGGGCTTCCAACTCCAAGGTGGACTGGTTGAGCAGAACAACAATCGACCAGTCCAAATGGCGGCTCCACCCATACCTTTTCCACCTTATAACAGTCCGCTTCAGGACTCTGGTACTGGACTTACTTGCCAGTCCACAAAACGCTCACCTATCCCAGTTTTTCTCCAGGTACGACTCCAGCAGCCAAGGGAACCAAAGCCCTTCGTTGTCTGTGGCCGGCGGATCTGCTGTATGCCTTCTCTCCCATTCCTCTGCTCCAGAAGGTAATCAGAAAGATCTTGGAGGAGGAAGTGGAGGTGCTGTTGGTGGCACCTCATTGGCAGCGGCATCTATGGTTTGCAGATCTGATGTCACTGTCCATCTTCCGTCCATGGATAATACCACCGCACAAGATCTCCCTCAGCCAAGTGGCCCTTCAACATCCAGATCCTCAGTGGTTTAAGTTGGTCGTTTAGCACTTGAAAGGGAAGCACTCAGGACAGGACACTTTTCGCCTGAGGTAATCTCCACCATTCTGGCTTCCAGGAAGGCGTCGATGATCAGGATTTATAATGCCACCTGGGCATTGTTCTGTCGTTGGTGCTCCAAGGGAAACTTGGTCCCTACATCTGCGACAGTTCCACAGATTCTTAATTTCCTGCAACAGGGTCTGAAGAAGGAGTTGTCTACCAGTACACTCCACTGTCAAGTTGCTGCCTTGGAGACCATCTTGCCAGATGAGGGACCTCTTCCTCTTTCTCAATATCCTAAAGTGCACAGCTATTTAAAGGGAGCTGCCAACCTGTTACCTCCGATGGTGCATAGATATCCGACCTGGGACTTGTCCGTGGTATTGCAGGCTCTCACATTGCCGCCATTTGAGCCATTAAGGTCTACCACTCTTAGACTGTTCACGTTCAAGGTAGCCTTCTTGGTGGCGATTACATCTGCACGCTGAATATCGGAACTGGCGGCTCTTTTGGTGTGCCAGGATTTGTGCATTTTTCACCCGGACAGAGTCATTCTTCACTTGGACCTGACATTTGGGCCAGAAATAAATACCTTGTTTCATACGGCACAGAAAGTTATTCTACTGGACTTCTGTCCAAATCTGAGACATCCATGTGAAAAACACTGGCATACCTTGGATTTGCGCAGGGCTCTTAAGAGGTACATCAAATGTACAGCTTCCTTCCATCGTATGGAATTCTTGTTCATGTCATTCCAGCCCACGTCTAGGGTAAGAAAGTGTCACCATCCACCATTGGTCATTGGCACAAGGCTTGTATTGCCTTAGCTTATGAACAACAGGCACATCCTGTGCCACGTCGCATTATGGCACACTACTCAAAGTGCGGCAACCATGGCAGCCTGCATGACACAGGCCTCAGTTTTGGAAATCTGCAGGGCAGCCACTTGGGCTTCTCCTCCTCCGTTCGTGAGAAATTACAAGTTGGACCAGTATGCTTCGTCGGAGGCAGCATTTGAGAGACATGTATTGCAAAGCGTCCTACCAGCCAAGGGGACCCTGGACCAATCTGTTTCCCGCCCAACAACAATGTAGCTTGGGTATATCCCATGCTTGGACTCTACAGGAGAATGAACATTGGACTTACCTTGAACGTTCTTTCTATGTGCGCTGCAGGATAGTCCAGTTCCACCCTGGCTTGTGCTGGTCCGGGGTCCAGGAGTGGTTGATTCTTCAGATGGACTGCATCTTCTCTGGTTCCAGTTTCATTGAAAAAACAGGCTCAGCCAGAAGAAGAAGGTGTGGCCAAAGAAATTCCAACTCAGTCTCTGACAAATCAGACTAATTGAACCCATGCTTGGACTCTCCTGCAGCACACATAGAAAGAATGTTCAAGGTAAGTCCAACGTTCATTTTAAACCTGCTGCTAGCTTCTGAGTCTTTTTAAGCTATGGTCTCATGTACTTCAGGTTTGCTATTTACAGTATATTCTGATATGTTAACACTAAACATATTCTGATATGTTAACACCAGTGGTGTGTTGCACCCAGTTCGGATCGGGTTCACAAGAACCGGTAGTAAAATCTGCTGGAGGCTCCGCCCACTGACCCAGACGTCATCATAGATGATCTGCGCATGCAATGCAAACCGGTAGTAAAGGTAAGTAGAACCCATCCCTGCACTAAAGGTAAAGGTAACGGTTCCTCTCGCACGTATGTGCTAGTCGTTCCCGACTCTAGGGGGCAGTGCTCATCTCTGTTTCAAAGCCAAAGAGCCAACGCTGTCTGAAGACTTCTCCGTGGTCATGTGGTTGGCATGACTAAATGCCAAAGGTGCACGGAATGCTGTTACCTTCCCACTGAAGGTGGTCCCTATTTTTCTACTTGCATTTCGAACTGCTAGGTTGGCAGAAGCTGGAACAAGTAACGGGGGCTCACCCCATTACGCGGCACTAGGGATTTGAGCCACTGAACTGCCGACCTTTCGATTGACAAACCATGTTAACACTGGAGCGATATAATTATTCCATATTTAAACTTGATTAATTATAGCTAAGATTCTGTAACTAAATTTTAGAGTGGGAAAGAAATTTCTTAGGAAGACTAGTTTGACAATAAAATGAACAACTAAGTGGTTTCCCTTTCCCTAGTTATATTCAACAGCCATCTGCTAGGATGCTTTAGTTTTGATCCCTGAAGTTAAGCGAGACATTGGATTTGATGGCCTATCTGGGCCTTTCAATCCTATTTCTTTCTTAAGAGCAAGCACTTTTATATAATCGGGTCATCTGCCAAAAAGACCTAATTTATCATAAAGAACAGAAATATGAAGTCTTCCCTTATCAGAAAATGTGTATTTTAAATAATCTAGGCTTGCTTTTGCTTTTTCCAAGCCAGTGCAGTACAAATAAGCACAGCAGTCTTAAAAGTGCATTTTGTGCGACTGCATTTTAAAATCCTTACTGTGGCCTGAGTAAATGACAAAAATCCTATGAAAGTTTCAATATTGTCTTTGTATCTCTATTCTGCTTTAGCTAGAGCATCTCTCAACAATCAAACAGTACAATAAAAAAGAAGCAAGGGGTAGAAATAATACATAGATTTCTGCATCCTCAGCTGGAGCAAATTTAGACAGATGGGTCTTCCACCCTGATTATCTTAACTTCCTAAATATAGAACTGTCTTTTTAAGATACATTTAAATTACTCAAGGGGGTGGTGTTAGTTCATGCTAGGACAGTTCCAATAAGTGCAATTAGAAGTTCCTTGCATACAGGAGTTTGATCTGTGGGTCTCACTGATCTCGGTCTTGTTCATATTTCCTGTCCCCTCTGCTGTGTTCTCTCTCTTTGATAGATACAGTGTGGCATGCAGCGGATGAAGGCTGTATTCAGCATATTGTCCAGATGGTATACATCACAAAATGAAGGAACAGTAAAGGTCACAACAATCAAATCATAGTCATTTAGATTTTTACAGTATCTCAGCAAGACTGTTGAAAGAAGTGAATAATGTTCCCTAATAGGTACATGTTGTTTTTCCAGTCAGAAGCTTTTCCAGGAGGTGGTGCTATATAGTAGAGACTAATCCAGAGTTTACTACTACAGGTAATCCTCCCTTGACAAATGCCCTGTTTAGCAACTGTCCAAAGTTAAAACAGTGCTGAAAAACTAACGTTATGACAGTCCTTACACGTAATGACCATGGAAGCATTCACAAGGTCAAGTTATCAAAATATGAGTGCTTCGCAGCTGGTAAGCATTTATGGCACTCTAAACATGTGTCGTGGTGGCTCAGTGGCTAAGACGCTGAGCTTGTCGATAAAAAGGTCGGCAGTTCAGCGGTTCAAACCCCTAGTGCCGCGTAGCGGGGTGAGCGCCTGTCACTTGTCCCAGCTTCTGCCAACCTAGCACGTAAAAAATGCAAGTAGAAAAATAAGGGATCACCTTTGGTGGGAAGGTAACAACCTTCTGTGTGCCTATGGTGTTTAGTCAGCGAGGGGAACCTTTACCTTTCAAGCATCCTGTGGTCATTTGATCAGCATTTGCCCACTTTACAACTGGCTTCTGACAAACAGAATCAATGGAGAAGAAAATTTCAAGTCATGAACATGGTCATTGCTTAATGAACATGTTACTCAGTGACAGAGTTGTCTACCCCATTTAGTTAAGCAGCTTGTTCATTTAAAGCAAGATATATATCATAATGCTGTATGTCACGAGGAGGTCTTTGTTCATGAATCTCTTTGTGTGTTGGTTTTTATGAAAGCAAGCACTCTGTTAACACTCAGTTCTTATTGGCGAGGAAGCCAGTGTATATACAAGTGCACTGTGACAAATGTTTATGCCATAGATGCAGCTGCCTTTTACAAAGTGATATGAGACGCTTGATGGGGCAGTTCTATTTTGTCTCTCATATTTTATGCACTTTCAGTAATTTGTACATACGGTTCAAGAAACCAGCTTATGCTTGCCAAGGATTTCATTTCTCAAATGAATAATTAAAGTAGAAAAGGTATCTTATCACCTCTTCTGTCTTTTAATTCCCCAGTAAGTAACATTTTGCCATAAATGCTTCCTTAAACATTTTGTTTAGGCTTATCTCATTTGGGTTGCAACAGTCCAGATGATCTTTAGATGGCAACAGAGAGCTATCATAGCTCTTACTCCATCTGTTATCTGCTGGTTGCGCACATTTTGCAATCCAAATGGCAGGCCTTTTGTGGATCAATTGGGAGGGCATTTTTTTTTTCCCTTTCATTTTGAAGTTTGTCTTTTTAAAATGGTAATTGTCAGGAGTATAAAAATAAAAGTAACTTGGGTATTTAGCTACTGTCCTACTGTCAGTTTTCTTCATGTGAATGAGTAAGAAATGCTGCAAGCAAATGTACTATTTATTCCTTATTCCTTAAGAACAATCTAACATTCAAGGTTTTATGCAATATTTGTAAAATTACCTATTCTGATCCTACTATTCTAAAATGTCACTTACACCATTACTAATTATTATAATGTGTACCTAGACTATAGATCAGGAGTGTCAAACTCACGGCCTTCAGGCCAGATGTGTCACATGTTGGCCCTGCCCCCGCCTGGTTTAGCAAAGGGGAAAAAAGTCCCGATACGTCACATGACGCTGCCATGATGATGCAAGTTTGACAGCCCTGCTATAGATCATACCCTGTTTTCCCCAAAATAAGACATCCCCTGATAATAAGCCCAATTGGGCTTTTGAGCACATGCACTAAAATAAGCCCCCCCAACATAAGCCCTCCCAAAAAATAAGCCCTCCCCCAAAATATTTAACTGCTTGCACAGCTGGCCCCTGCCATTTCTTCTGGTTAGGGTTAGGGAGACAGAGCTGGAAATAGGTAAGATGGCAAGAGGAGCCCCATCTTGCTCCATGGACACCAAAATAATAAGACCTCCCCGAAAATAAGGCCAAGCGCTTATTTCGGGGTTTTAAAAAAATAAGACAGGGTCTTATTTTCGTGGAAACACGGTAGATAGAATATACCATTTCTCTGAGCAGGGATTGGTGTGTGTCCAGCAGTTGACCATATATACATACATGAATGAAAACCTTTTCAAGATTATAGGAATTTTTGATAGATTTTGCCATGCTGATGTCAGCTAGTTAGTAAAATCAATAGTTCCGTCCTGTGCACTCAGCTTGTCACACCTGCTGAGGCTTTGTTTGTGCCGGCGTAGGCCCCCACTGTCAGCTGTTTCTGGGCCCTCTTCTTAGCTGTGCAGTGGTGGCGGTGGCTTCAGAGGTTTCAGGAAAAATGGCAGTGGTTACAACGGTGGCAGCGGCCTCTGGATGGCCAAGCTGCTCTTCCACAACCCCGAGTTGCCGCTGTGTATCCAGGTGAGTAAGCGGTCCCTCTGCGGTCTTCCTGGTCCCACCTAATGGCAGCCCCTATGCGTTGGGGCTGACAAAGTGAGCCACAAATAGTGTGGGACAGCACTAGAATCCAGCTGAACATCAACTCATCCATTCAGTGACACCTTGAAAGAGCTCTGCTCAGAGTGAAGGAAACATCATGAACTTGAGATTGGGCTGACCTGGCAAGCTCCACTGTGACAAAGCAAGGCAGGGGATGACCAGATATAGGGTATTTTCCTCCTATTGTTATAGAAGGAAAAGGGAGGAATATTCAAGATGAAAAAAGAATGTCCGTAAACTCTAATCTATGCTCATAATTTGCATAGACTTAAGGTCTTATTATTTGTGGTTTTCTATCCATGGTTAATGGTGGAGCAGAACCCACAAATAATGAGGGCAAACACACTCTAAAGCAACATAAACATAATTAAACATTCCAATAAATGCACCAAGCTTTTTATTCTTTCCAATCAAGTATAAAATGTTAGAAATTATAGAAGGGATTTGGGACTCTATAAGCAGGATAACTCTTCAGAAAGGAATGGGACCAAGTTTAATGTGATGAGAGAGTCTGGCCAAAGAAAAATTACATTCAAGAAGGAGCTGGATCCAGCAATCTGCTGCAGAGTCAAAAATCAGGGATTTTGAGGAAAAGAACCATAGTATATGTATGTGTGTATGTATGTATTGCTGAATCTCTTTGCGGTCTCCACAGAATTGTAGAAAAAAGAGGTTCTTTATCCCCACATTGAACACTCCATCCCTCTTTCCCAAATTAAAGTCTAGTTGTGTATCAGCAAATTAAATATGGGGTTAATTTTGCCTTTTTTGCTGAGTATAGGCTCACCTTTCAAAAATCTATCACAAAATATTAGGCACAGAGCTGTCTCATGATATTGTGCAAGAGTGTTCTTGCAAATATGATGCACGGCGTATTGTTAGGCGTGTTCCTGGTTCAGGCCTCATTGCATGTAAGCAGCCCCTCTTGTAAGTTTTTATATGTAAGTTTACTGAAAGTTACAAACACAAGAGTCAAAAGTAATGCAAACTAAACCAGAATAAGAAGGAAGAAATAAAAGAGAAAGCTAAACTGCAAAAAAAGAAAAAAAATAGAAAAGAAAGAAAAAGATATAAAGAAGTATCTTCTTTTCAGCAGTTATAAGTACAACTGTTGATTTACCTTTCTCTAAAGTTATAACTCTCTCCTCTCTATAAACTATAGTATCTAATTGTCAAAACCATGATAATTTGTTTTATGTTTTATGCAAAAAAAAAAATCCATAAGGGGATTGCAGTTAACAATAAACAGATATGTCTTTTCTCTGATCAAACAAGTCAGTTTGACCAGACTTTGACCATCAAAATCTTCACCAGCCATTCCTCCATTGTAGATATTACCAAATCTTTGCATCTTTGTATGTACATAGAATAGAATAGAATAGAATAGAATAGAATAGAATAGAATAGAATAGAATAGAATAGAATAGAATAGA
>JANHZT010001318.1:127920-143699 GCA_032468215.1 Stegonotus admiraltiensis
TGAGAATTGAACTCACAGTAATTGCAGGCAGCTGGAAGTTAAATACTGCCCTTAGTAGGAGGCATTAGTCTCCTACGCAACTCAGGCTCTTGTCAATATTGTCAGAGAACAATATTGTGCCTTCATTATTTCATTTTTCAGGATTTCCCAAGCATCTTAAACTGTTTTTCCTTTTACGATTTCTAGCCATGGAATCCTTCCTAGTCTCTCTCTTAGCTTGTTGAAGTCAACTCTCTTAAAGTCTAAAATACTAGTCAGACTTAGTTCAGTTACTTATGATTGCATTATGGTGAATTCAACTATGACATGGTTGCTCTCCCCCAAAGTTCCTATAGTTTTACCCCCTCAGCCATTTCATCCCGTTAGTAAGGATAGCTGTCTCTCTAGTTCCCTCCTCTATCTTTTGTATAACAAAGTTGTCGGGTAAGCATGTAAGAAACATGTTTGATCTCCCACTCTGAAGAGTTTACTTCCTAGTTGATGTCATGGTAGTAAAGTCCCCCATTACTACAGTGCTGTGTTTCCTCCACATCTCACCTAACTGATTAGCAAAGAGTTCATCTATTTCCTCCAGTTGGTTGGGTAGCCTGTAAGTATACACATATAGCAAAATCATTTGTTTTTCCTTACACTTTCTATCTGCATATTGTGCACTGGGGTAAAAATGTTACTATGGATTCCTCGTGGCAGTAGAAAGTCTTGGAAAGTAAGACAAGGAGGCAGCTTGGTGGTTGCAAGTGCAAGAGAAGAACATTTTTGTTTGTGTGCCAGGAAGACAGAAAGTTAATTATCCTATTTGTTACTATATTAGCACATCATTGTAAAATGTAGATAGAATATATTATCTTGATCTCTCTTTTTTTAGGTCTAGTGAGTCCCTTGGAGGTTTTCATGAATACCAGGAGTGTTGAAGTTGCTCGGGGTCAGACGGCGATCCTGCCCTGTACTTTCACCACTAGTGCTGCACTCACTAACCTTAATGTCATCTGGATGGTCACGCCTCTTTCCAATGCCAACCAACCTGAACAGGTACCAAGTCCTATCAGAAAAACGGATAAGCTCCCTTTTGCCTTTCTTTCTTGTTTAGGCTTATTTCTGCCACATTTCTCTTAATCAAACTGGATTTTTTTTCAACTGTGGAAAAGGCTACACAACTTATCTCTACAGTATATCAGATGAATAAGAGGAATTCTCAATCTTGCATTTCCTTAAGCTTTTATCTGAATCTTGGGGGTCATAGCTTTATTTTTTGCCAGACTACTTCAGAATATTTTGTTAATGAAAAAAAAATACAAGTGAGGGTTAAGGTGGATCTACAAGCTCCATGATTTCTCCAGTTTGAGGGAATATGTTGCAGAAATCCATATTTGGAGCCCAGCGCCTGATCATTGGTCTTATGATTTCAGCCATGTGGTCCATAGTAGAGCTCTTTGTGAGGAAAAAAAAATGGAATGATTTATTACTGCTCTGACATGGTAACTAGATCATCATATTACAAGTAGCAAAAAACATTACAAGCTAGGAAAAATAGGTAGTTGTTTCATTACTTTTTTATTGTTGAAACTTTTAATCTGTTTACTGATTCATTCACCTTTCATTTTATTTCACAGTTGATGTGGAATTATGGAAATTATTAATTCTTATTTATTTCCATATTATTATTTTACAAAAACCTAACCAGTTTTCTCCTGTCTGTAACTTCAGGCAGGTGCTATCATGCATGCTACTGGTGGGAAACTGAAGGAATTCCAAATAAAATCCTGTTTCTTGTTTGTTTCCATTGAAGCCATGCTGGAGCAGCCTTTACAGCAGGGGAGGGCAATTTTCCCAGGGTCAGGAGTCACAACTTGCTCCCTCAAGCAGCTGGAGGGCTGCAGGTGACATCACTAGGTAGGTGGTGAAGTCACAGAAAAGATTACTGCAGGAACCCCAGTCCTGCTGTAACCTTTGCCTGTGCTATAATGGTTACAGACAAAGGATGACATTCTTTTAAAAATTAGCACCATGCCTATGAAGTTTCAGTTAACTACAGCAAAGAGCTCTATAGCACTTCCATTATTAATAGCAAATAAATTCGTTTTGTGAATTATTCCTTTTTTCCAAAACACACAGTGCTATTACAGATAAACATAAGAATTTTTTTCCAGAATCAATTTCTGCAAAGGTTATTGCTATTAGTTCTCTACTCATGTGTGTCATACTAGGTGGCTTGTGAACATAGTACCTTAAATTTTATTGAGGGCTGTTTTCTTCAGTTACATAACGGTTTCTAGATTCGTGCAAAAGCAGTCATCAAATTGAACTTTTTAAAAAATTGACAAAACTTCTTACGCTGTTATACAACTTCCTCATATATAACCTTGGAGAATGTTAGCCTGTATTTCCCATAACAGCAGACTTTTAAACTGTGGCCCTGTATTCTTCATGCATATACACTGTCACCTGCTGTCAAATTGGCTCATATGATCAATCAATATCTTCAGGAGAAAGAAATGCTTTTTTCGCCTTATAAACACTGATTCCTTAGCACCACAAATTTAAGTTTGGAATTTCAGGGGGGAAAATTGAAATCCATCGAATTCAGTCTGAAGGAACATCTGATTTCAAGGGAATTCTATTTCTTTAGAAATAGGTAATAAGTCTAGGAAGGAATGGGCACAAGAACTTTGATACTTATTTTTCTGTGTTACGTTTTGTCTTAGTTCTTCATACAAACTCAGTAATTTGATGCATTTATGCTTATCTTTGTGAAATAGTAAATAATTTTTCTTTAAATTATTTTGTGATTTGGAATCCCATTTGAAACTTTTACAGAAACTCTTTTTTAAGTTGAAACCAACCACTGCCATCTAGTGGTCCCTTTGGATTTTTCAGCTTGACCAATTTGGCAGGAGTTTCATTTGACTTTTTAACTAACTTATATTTTCTTGAATTAAGCAGTTCTATAATTTTCAATATTGTACGTTTCTATTGTAATATATAAATCTAAAGTTATTTTTACACATTATATGTACTTTTATTACAAAAAGCTTGATTTTGTTTATTTCTTGTGAGATTGGCTGCTACTATATCTTTTTGTGTTGTGTACACAAACACTGATTTTACATTTATATTTCCCCAATTATATCTATATGATAGTGTGCACACTTTTTGATTATTTTATTCTACTTTTCTATATGCATTTTTGTAAAAAAAAAAAAAGTGATCTTTGACCATAAATAAAGTAAAAGAAATCATCATGAAAACTTCTCCATACCAGAAATAGAAGAAATTGTGTGCAAAACAAGGATCCAAAAACTCAGATTTATGCTAAACTTTAAATCACATCATACAGATGAGATATTGTAATAGCAATAGCACTTAGATTTATATATCACTTTATAGTGCTTTATAGCCCTCTCTAAGAGGTTTTACAGAGTCAGCATATTGCCCCCAGCAATCTGGGTCCTCATTTTACCAAACTCGGAAGGATGGAAGGCTGAGTCAACCTTGAGCTTGGTGAGATTTGAACTGACAAATTGCAGGCAGCCAATAGTCAGCAGAAGTAGTCTGCAGTATTGCACTCTAACCACTGCGCCACCGGGTAATCAAAGCGTAATGAATAAATACTTTCTTACTCTAACCTTTAGTTTGCATGATATGGTGCCTTGTCTTTTTCAGGTTATTCTTTACCAGGGTGGTCAGATTTTTGATGGTGCAGCCCAGTTTCATGGGCGAGTGGGGTTTGCAAAAACAATGCCAACCACCAGTGCCTCCATCTTCATCAACAATACCAAGCTGTCAGATACGGGAACTTACCAGTGTTTGGTGAATAATCTACCAGACCGAGGAGGACGGAATATTGGAGTCATTGGGCTCAATGTCCTGGGTATGATCTTTCTAAAGTGGATGATAGATTTAAAATATGGAGGTGAACTGATGTACAACTTTCCTTTTAATTTTAATTGTAAGCAAGATTCTGGAACAGGAACTATTGCCATGTCTCAGTGGACCATCAGTTTTGCACAAGAGTGATAGATATAATTTACCTTAACTCTATGATTCTTCCCAGTTTCATTCATATCTGAAATAACCCAACAGTAAAACAGTGGAAAGGGGTTAGAATTAAAATTAGTCTCATTCCAAAACTGCTATTAGCAACTCAACTCTCTGCATATTTTTTTTTTCATTACAGCCACTCCTCATTTAGTGACTACCTTGGTTAGGGACCATTCACAAATATGAGATTAATAAGTGTTAATAAAAATTGATTTTCTGCCCAATATGTGCAATTATCAGCAAATTTCAGCTGCCTAAAGCCTGCCAGAGGGTCCTAATAAACTAATTAAGATCACAGAACTGAGCTTGTTAACACAGCACTTTTCAGAGAAGTGCTGCCTGAGGAAAAAAGCAGGAAGAGATAGCTTCTTTAACCAATTTTTCTGTCCCATGAGGGGGCAAAAATGGAGTGGGGGGGAGGATCAGACATGGCACATTCTAAGAGAGACCTTTGTCTGAATGAGAGGACAGCAAAGGTGTCCTTTCAAACATCTCTCTCTCTCTCTGCTTACTTAGTGACCATTTCACTTAGCTAAGTTGTTGGGCAGAGTGTAGTCAGTAAACAAAGATAGGATGTAAATACTTGATTACAATTATGACAGAGTAGAGTATAGGAAAGGAGGCGCACAAAGCAATTTGGGGATAACAGAATATTGAACTTAGCCCAGTGGTGGGTTGCTCCCGGTTCTGTCCAGTTCTTGAGAACTGATAGTAAAAGCGGTGGGAGGCTCCGCCCATCCACCCGGACGTCATAAGGTATGATCTGTGCATGTGCAGAAGTGCACACACGCTCCCATTGTGAACTGGTAGTAAAATTAAGTAGAACCCATCCCTGACTTAGGCCCACCTTGTTCTGACACAGCTCCCCAAACTCGACAAACCCTTTGTAGTTAAATCAATAATTCCTTTATTAGGAGCAACAGCAACCCTGGCAAAAAGTTTCTCTCTCACCACAGGCTAACAAGTCTGTCCAGCAGGGAGATGAATAATATCCCCAAAGCTAGGGTGGGGCTTCACTAGCAGTGGTGGCTCTTCCGTCCCAAGGATCGGCCAAAAGATTTCCACTGCTCTCCTCTCCTCTGCCTTCTGTGCATCCATGCATCAGGCACTGGACCCAGTTCTTCTTCTTCCTTCTCATTGGCCACCTCCAGACCTGGAGGCTGTTGACTCTCCATCTGAGGGCTGACGGACGGCCCAGACTCCGCCTCTGTCTCTCTCTCTGACAGCTCCATTCCCTCTTTAACCTCGGAGCACTCAGGTTTCCTTGATGCTGACCCTGACTCCCATGCCGCCGCCTCATCTGATTTGGCTGCTGGAGGGGCCGGTGGCCGACAGGCCACAACACACCTAGTTTCGTCTGTCATGCTTGACAGATTCTTAACCTGCTAGTTGGTGACATGTTGAAGAGGGTGTACAGTAAAGTCAGCTAGTTAAACCCATCACTGCCTCTTACAAAAGGCACTCGCAAATTAGAGCAATACAAATTAACAGAGATTGGAAACTGGGAGAATAAAGGCAGAAAAGAATGGCAGCAGAAATACAGGTAGTCCTCGACTTACAACAGTTCGTTTCGTGACTGTTCAAAGTTACAATGGCACTGAAAAAAAGTGAGTTACGGCCGTTTTTCACACTAATGATCGTGGCAGCATCCCCATGGTCACATGATTTACATTCGGATGCTTCACATTTACGAGTGGTTGCAGCATCCTGTGGCAACGTGTTTGCATTTTGTGAAAAAAATTTTTTTTGCCATTTTCAGGCAAAAAATGGTGAAAGCATCCATTGTATAAAAAGGCTTCAAACTGACCATGTAGTTTGATAAACAATCATGTAGCTCACTTTAATGACAGTTCTTTAAAAAGGTCATAAAATTGAGTTAAGTCACTTGGTGCCTCGACTTACAACCACAGTGGCTTGCGTCTAAAATATTAGTCCCATTTGTCGTCATAAATCGAGGGTTATCTGTAGTTACAAAACTCTTAGCAGGTTACCTTGCCTGTTGCTTCGTTATTAGTCTTGAACATCTGTATCCTCTCATTTTTTTTAAAAAAAGCTGTCTATATTTGTAAAGATGACAAGAATGTTTTAAAAAATACTGTAAATAATCCATGCCATCTTCTATTGTAACAGTTCCTCCATCTGCCCCTGACTGCAGAATTCAGGGTTCTTTGAATATTGGTAGTGATATCACACTGAGTTGTAATTCAGAAGAAGGCATCCCTCGGCCAACTTACAACTGGGAAAGGCTGGATAATGCGCCCAAGCTGCCTCCAACATCCATCCAAGGTGACCATTCTATCTTTCTTTCTGTTTCTTTTGGACGCCTGACTCATTTTGCTTGATTTATTTTGGTGGTAATATGGTCGTTAAGTTTTGCATTTTGCCCCAAACTTCTGCTTCAGTTACTTTGTCACAGCACCTGATCCAAGCATGTTATAGAAGAGAGGAAAGAAATTAATGTTGTCAATTAATGCTGGTATTATCAATTAATGCTGATAATATGAATGTAAAAACTCATTAAAAGTAACAAGCAAGAGAAGGGAAAAATCTGTTTTGGGTGATAAAAACAACCAAGCCTGTAAAGCATTGGGTGCCCTCTAGTGGAATTCTAATTAGTTTAAATATTTTTATGTATGAAATAAAATAGCACACGTTACTTTGAAGTAATGGGAGCTAGCTATTTTGGCAAATTTGCCAGAAATCCAATGGGTCAAATTATATTATAAAATATACTATAAAACATGATAGTCCCATCTTTAATTATTTTTTCTTGTAATATATTTTACAGGAATAATAATGCCAGGCAATCAGGTTCATATAGCAAGGGTGACTGTGAAATATCATGTATCCCCATAACAACAGGTTATGTGATATCACAAAGGATTTCAGAATTTTGGCAGTGCTCTCTGCCCTCACATGAAATAAATGATAAAAAATAAAAATAAAACTCTACAGAGGAGGATTCAGGACAGAAATATCAAAGAATAGATAGATGCATGTTATTCTGCTTGTTTCAGGTTTTTTAAAAATAAAAAACATGTTTACAGAAGTCATAAAAGATTACTGTAATAATTCAATTGTTATTTTAAATACGTTTGTATTTGATTGTTTCAAGGATTCAGTACTTGGTTTTTGAATGTTCAAAACATCTAAGTATTTGCAACATAAAACTTTTTTTTTTAAAAAGTGTATCAGTAAAAAATGCAGATAGCAGTCACTTTATTCCAAAAGTCTTATTAGAGACAGACAGACAGACAGACAGACATATATTTCATCAGCTGATAAAAAGTGAGTAATGATGGTAAACAGACTTTTCAAAGTGTTTTGCCAAGAATAAATCTATCAGATTTTGTACTTAGAATAGTAATGGTAGATTGTAAATTGGAAGCTTTTGAACAAATCAAGTGAAAACAAAGCCAGAAACATAGGAGAGCAATCTGAAAGTTCAGGTAGATTGCAGGAACATAATTTTAATTATTGATCCCAATACTCAGTTGAGATATATTTCTACACAGAGCTTCTCCTGCTCTCTTCTAACTGTCCCGAAATAATTTTACAAAGTGTTTCTCCCCCCACCCGCTTGGGTGAATTTGGAGGCTCTGTATTTGACTGTTAACACCCGTGTGTCTGTTCTTTTGGAACACTGTTGAGTGCATTCCAGACTGAGCAAAATCCTCAGTTTCTGTCAGATTAATCAGCAACATTTCCTGCGCCCTTTTTTCTGACTAAAAGAGAAAAAAAAAGTCAGTCTGAAACTAACATTGTTTCAATGGGAAAGAAGTAATTTTCTAATGTTGAACAAAACGTACTTTGGGAAAAGATAAAGTTGTTTAAATTTGCTAATGTTCATATAAAGAGATAGATCAGAAGTCGGACTGAAAGTTTCTGTTAAACATGCAGTCATAAGCTTCTCTTATATGCTTCTTGCAGAACCTATGTCTACTGTATCACCAAGTTGGGTGGTAAGCCAACCATTGGTAGCATTGATTGGAGGCTATTGGTTATTAGGTATAAAGGCAGCAATGGTTAACAACACACTTGGAATTTAAGGTTTTTTTAGCTTTAATTTTTAAAATCATGCCACATTTTTTTCATTGATTATGCAGTGTTTCATCACATCTTAGAAAGCATCCTTGGAAAAAACTCTAAAAATATACAAAACAAATATGGGCAATCAATACAAATAAAGATAAACGGTTTTTTTGCTAGAAGGTGTCTTCAGCAATTTGTAGCCACAACAGCAACAACCACAAAAAGATTTTAGCAAAATTTTAGTAAACAGTTACTTCCAATTATAATATCAGTGGCTCAAAATCAGAAATAGCTATATAGACTTTGGGTCAATAAAGCATGGGAAATATCTGTCACAGTGGTGGCGATGGTGGTAGCCTATAAATTGAAAATCGCTCTTCTGAATCAGGTCTAGGACTTTTCGGCTTGGTGCTGCCTGTTTCTCCACCAGGGTTTCACCTCTGCGTTATTACACCTTGGCACTTTGGGCCACGCCCCCTCCGTCCCAGTCCCTTTGTCGTGGCCCATTCGTCGCAGTACAGTTCGCATTGGGCTTTTGGGTGCAGAGGACAGTTTGAAGCCAGCCAATCGGTGCAGGGGGCTTTGTGAGTAGAGCTGACTGTATAAAAAGGGATTACACTTTCTCTGCAGTGTAGCCTCCATTTAAGTTTCTTGTTTGACTTTTATGAGCTTAAACGCATTATTATTGGACCTTACAGATGAAAATGAAGAGGAGTGACGAGCAACACTAATTCCAATCACTTATCCTTTTCTCTTTCTCTGCTCACGTTCCTTTCAAGCTCCCCATTGAATTCCAGGGAAAGACTGTCCATCCTGACCTGGGACTCTAACCCTCCCAGGGATGTTTGGGGAAAGGAACTCTTGGCCGGTGTGAAGCGTTACTAACAAAATTCCTTTGCCGCCTCCCAGCCCCCTCTTCCACAGGGAGAAGTCCTGGGAACCTCTACAGTCCCCTCCCCCCATCTTTTGTGGCTGGATCTCACCCCCGTGCTGCTCTCGGCCACCTCGGAAGGCTCCGAACTGACAGAGCCTCCCTCTGAACTGAAGCCCCCACTATACTCCCAGAGCCCCCAAGCCCCTGCACAAAGCCCTGCTGACTTTGAACTGTCCTCTGTGCCCAAAAGCCCAACGTGAACTGTACTGTGACGAATGGGACTGGGACGGAGGGGCTGTGGCCCAAAGTGCCAAGGCGTAATAATGCGGAAGCGAAACTCTGGTGGAGAAACAGGCAGCACCAAGAGTTTGAGCCGAAAAGTTCCATTCCGTCTGAATCTTATGAATATGTCAGTAGTACCTCCTAGATGGCAAAGTGTTTTTTCCAGGAACCAGAGTTCCTGGAGCTCTCATTATTCTTTCGTTCATTATTTTTTCTAAAGTTCATAGTACATTATATGCATAGTACTTATAAAATTGATTGGTGTGTTAAGCTAAGCACTTAAAACTCAGTATTAGATCAAGGAGGTTACAGCAAGGACTGGAAATAATCTTCCTGGAAACATTATCTAAAACTTCCTATGGTCCCAGATTGAAAGACAGATTGCCTGAAGCATTTTGAAAGCTATGTCACTTTCCTCCTACTAAATATTTCATACTGTATAACCTCCAAAATTACTTAATGTTCATGTATTTGTTGATTTGCAAAACACTCTTATTTTTTTATTAGCAAAATTTAGAATAGCCTTTTAAAATCTGATATTTTTCTGGAAGTTGGAGTCAGAGTGTATTTGCTGAGAAGGCTTGATTAGATGGAGAAAGGGTATGGTTTAATGTGATCTGTGGTTGGTTTTCTTAAATTCATTGGTGAGTCTTGATTCATGGCCTGAAATGTTTTCTTTTCTGGAAGAGCAAAAACAAAAGAAAAGGAAAACAATGCAAAGACAAGACAAAACAAGAAAGAAAAAGAAGAAGAAAATCCGACTCGTTCAGACACTGTCCTCAGTTTCCTTCTTAAAGTGATAGCTTTTTTTTTAGTTTTCTTACTGTGTTTCTTTGTTCTTAGGTTTTCAAATTATAATAACATTCTTTCAGAAGAAAATGACCACTATAAGCTTCTCAAACTCTAGTCTCATTTGTAAAAGATGCTTTCATCGGAAGGTTATTTTGTAATCTGTCTTTTAAGAGCCTTACATTACAACTTAGGTTTTGTTGGATTTGCATTTTCAAAATTCTGGTAAAATGGTTCTTCTCCCTTATATAAATTGCACTGTAATTTATAAGATTTTATTTTGTTTTTGGTCTTTCCTGTCTAGATCTAGTTCAGGGTACTCTTCTTCTGCGCAATATTAGCTCTTTGTCATCCGGACGTTACCAGTGTATGGCATCCAATGTCATTGGAAGCAGCACCTGTTCTCTTGAAGTTCAAGTGATTACACGTGAGTTAGATTTAGTATCCAATACTTGTTGTCTTGTATTGGAATCTATGCAGCTTTATAACTCTTGTCTATATTACTGTTGCAGAATTTCAGGTAATAATCCTTTCCATTGCTTTTTTTATATTAGAAAAACCATCAGACCTTATATATGTTACCAGCAGTGTGTGAAAAGCTGGCATTGTATAGAATGCCTAGGAAATCTATAAAATGCATGATGATTTTAGGCAAAATAGGAAATCCCTGTTATTTTAATATGCTTTCACTGAGGGCAGCATCAGGGTTGTGTTTGACTGAGGGGAGCCAGGGTGGGTGTGGTCAGGGTGGGTGTGGCCAGCTCAACATCACTCATGTCAGGAGCGCCTGTGGCGGCCCAAGTGCTCTGCCAGCGAAAACGGGCTCCTGAGCTTCATTTTCAGCTGCAATGGCTTCCTGCAACCCTCTGCCAGCAAAAATTGAGCTCCGGAGGGCCACGGGCGGCCGTCCCAAGCTCCATTTTTGCTGACAGAGGCACTGTGGGCCAATCCTTCGCTGTTTCCAGGGCGGCCCCGCAGGCCAGATCTAAGTACCCAATGGGCCAGATTCAGCCCGCAGGCCTTGAGTTTGACACCCCTGACCTAGGCATTATGCAGGACAGGAACTATTCAGGCAAAGTATGGAAAGAAAGTCATGAAAAGGTTTAGGATTAGGGTTAACCCTAAATCTAACTCTTTATTGAGAAGACATATATGAAAATGAAAAATAAAGGATTTTCTTACTGTAAAAAAAACAAGTGAAAAAGACCAGTATTGACCTACTTGTTGCAACAAGGAAGGCTGGAATGGCATTTTAGCAGCAGTATCTTATACTTTGCTGGTTTGCCTTTTGGCTAGGAAATGTGTGAAATATTAATTATTTCATACTTTCCCATTTTTGGCATTCTATAGATTTCCTAGGCATTGTATAAAATCACTAATAACTTACATTGATGGTAACAGATCTAAATAAACTTTCTCTAATACCCTGTTTCCCCTAAAATAAGACATCCCCTGATAATAAGCCCCAACGGGCTTTTGAGCCCATGCACTAAAATAAGCCCCCCCCCCGTAAATAAGCCCTCCCTGAACATATTTAAATGCATGCGCAGCTGGTCCCTGCCATTTCCTCTGGTTTCTTCTACGTGCCCCAAAATAATAAGACCTCCCCAAAAATAAGGCCAATCACTTATTTTGGGGTTCAAAAAAATATAAGACATAGTCTTATTTTCAGGGAAACACGGATGTATCTTTTTAAGACAGACAGACAGACAGACAGACAGACAGATAATCTTCAATAATTTACATTTCTGCAATATGATTTTTAATATGAATGTCTCTTATGTTCATTTTAAAAAATATTTATGCACTCTTTTGCATAGTCTTCCCCAAATATAAGTTCTTGTTTGGGTTATTGTTATAATTGTTATATTGTTTTTCCTTTTTTTGCCCTAAATGATGCATGCTACTGGATTCTGCTATCTGCTGCTACTGCCTATATTACTGCAAAGTCTATTTTGGTAGATTCTACCAATTCACAGAAATTCTGTGGGAAATTTCTTTAACATCCCTAATCTTGCTGGTTCTGATCATCTCTGACGTTTCTTACAGGAAGGTCAGCATTAGAGAAAGGCTTTCTCTCACTACACCAGACATTTATAATAAATGAACTATTATGTGGCTGAATGATAATTGAATTTTCTTGTACAATTTTATTTTTTTTCCTACAAATAGCTGTAAGTGATTTAGTTTTTCAAGGAAGGTCTATTTTCTGCACACATCTCAAGTCTAAATTGCATCTTAGAGCTGTTATTTTAGAAAGAGAAACATAATAACTGTACTACCAAGGCAATATTATTGGGATGTCGAATTGTAACTGCAGCACGGTAGAAAAGTGTAAATGCTCGTTTCGGTATTTTGGCTCCAATCCACATCGGAAGGCCTTGGGGAAGATAAAAACACTCGGGGAAATTTTAGTTTAGTAAAACTATATCTGTTTTACTTCCTTATACAGTATATTTCATTGTTTCAAAATCAGATGCTTTTTTCTATCACATTTTAAAGAAACTGACACATTTTGTTCTAGGAAACAAAATAAAATCCTTGCATTGTCCTAGTCAATAGATATGGCTGTTTCCAGCAGAGGAAAGATCCTTTCATGCCTGTTGAATGCATCACTACTAAAGGAGAGATGTCTGTCAGTAATCACTGAATAACTCTTAAAGTTATGGCAGCCTCATTCACACTGTGCATCATTGCATCTGACTTGTTAGAACAGGAAGTGTGATAGAAAGAGAGACCAAGGAGGGCCTTGGTGTGAAAATGTTCATATACCACTTTGTCTTTGTTCTATATTGGCAACAGACAGGATTCTGATTACCATGGCTGAACTCAAATATAGTCGAATATATGGAGACACCCCAAAATTCAGTCATTCAGTCACTTAGTTGAACACAAAGAAGTTAAGGCTGCCTCAGTGGATATCACTTTAAGAAGAAAGTTTGGGAAGTTGTTTGCTTTTCTAGAAAAAGAGCAATAAATAAAAATCACACAGACACACAGACACAGCAATCCTACATTAGATTCTCTGTATAATTATTAATTTGCCCTATCACCTTATCCCAGGACTTCAGACATTCATATTGGGTTTAAAGCTGTTTTGGGCTATGTGCAGATTGCATGGAATAATTTCACTTTGCTAAAAGCTCTCTTGTTTGGATGAATGCCAGAATCCACTCCAAAATGTGCATATGGAAACATTTCTAGTGTGACAAAAGGTTGGGAAGATGTTAATAACCTCTAGTGTTATATCGCAAGTTACAAGAATATGTAAGACAGCATCCAGCACATACTCATTCTGCACCAGATTTCTTACACTGAACTTTTCACTCATGGATGCATTTTTGTAAGTGATTTTTGGTTACTTTTAGGAATACAGCTGGTCTTTCCTGATGCCTGCTGTGGTTCTTTGAACATGCTCATGTGTTCTTTCTACTCAGATTTTGCATGTGTTCCATGTCCCACACAGCTAATCCTCGGAATATTGGTCTGATTGCCGGAGCTGCAGCAGCAGGGGCAGTTGTGCTTATTGTCTGCATTGTCTTGGTGGCTGTTACACTCTTTTATTGGAAAAACAAACACAAGGAGGAAGAGGAGGAGGAGATTCCCAATGAGATAAGGTTTGGCCTTGGAAAATACTTTGTCTGCTCTTCCAAAATTCTTCCCTTTCTTCCAAGCAAGATGTCTCCAGATTTCAAGCAAAAGACATTACAGTAACTTCTCATTTGAGTGTAATGAATCCAAATTAGATGTTAGCATACAAGATTCTCATTCCTAATTCTTATAATACTAGTAATGGCATGGCTGTGCAGTGCCAGTTATTAATGGAGTAGGCATAAGTGCAGTGCAGGTGTCATCCATCATCTTTTCTGACACGTTAGCAAGAGGGTTACATGCAATATTCCTGGTAAGAGAAGTATAGTTTGTTAATTAGTCATGGCAGTCAAAACAAGCAATAAAGTCTTCAAAAGAAAATAATACCTTTTAATACCCAGTTAATGGCAGTAACGTAAGAAATATCCATGGCTAATTTCTGCCTTTATGTCCATATCAGCTTTGACAGAATGAAACCAGGATATTGGCATAAAAAAATAGAATGTAAAACTTAGAGTTGTGGTGTCCGTGCTTGCATATTTGAGCAAGAATTTAAAAAGTCAAAAGGATTGGGTGTTGTTGTTGTTTTGCTGCTCAATGTTAATTATTTCACGTAGGCTTGTCAGTAAGCGAGGAAGTGTTCCTGTTTGTCTTGGAAATGAGTGGATATTGAGGAAATGGAGTGAAGGGAATTGTAGTGATGTCTTTCTTTTTTCTTAGGGAGGATGATTTGCCACCCAAATGTTCTTCATCCACAAAAGCCTTCCACGGTGATGCTTCCTCATCTGAAAATGACACTCTCACCTCCTCCAATACCTACAACAGCCGATACTGGAATGACCCCAAAGCAAACCATGCTACAGACTCCTTCACTCACCTCAACAATGACGCACGGCAGGCCTTCTCTCGTTCTGGAAGCACCAATGCCCGTTCTATATATGCTAATGGAGGTCACCCAGCACCCCCTCCACCGAAGACATTGGTTGTGACAACCAATACAGCTCCATCTCCACAGGAGATGGCCAGGAGTAATGGATCTGTGAGTCGGAAGCCACGGCCCCAACACACATGGTCCTATGCTGTAAGCCAAGCAACTCTGGAGAGGATAGGTGCTGTGCCTGTAATGGTACCAGCACAGAGCCGAGCAGGCTCTTTGGTGTAAAAAAAAAATTGGTTGTGGTTCTGCAAATTCGTTACAGTAAGCGGGAGTGAAGATGGGCCCAATAAGAGACTCTCCTCTTCCTCCCTGAGATGGAGGGGAAGATCTGTGCTCTTCCCTTACCCCAGTCAACTGAACCCAACTGATGTGATGATCCCTCCTTTATTACCCCACCCTCATGATCTCAGGGGCTCCTCAGCTATGGCTGTATGTGCCAAGGTCAAAAGGAGGCCATTTAAGGCATCAGGGGAAGGAGACCATACTTGCTTTCTAAGGTCTGCTATATGAAATTTCTATTATGGAATTTATAAAGTCCAGAGGTCAGTAGATAAGCTCAGCTGCCTTGGGGTTAGCCCATTGCTGCTTGGCTTGAAACAGATGATGTTGAGGGGGAACTGGTGACATTCTGTCTGTGACTACTGATCTCAGAGGAAAAAAAGCAGAGGAAAAAAATAAGCTGGGGCAAAAGAAGTGGGAGGGAGGGCAATTGACTTGAGAGTTATATTTTATTTAATTCTTTTTCAGGAGTTCTTTATTTCTATCTTCCTCCCTTCTCCTGCTTCCTGCCATTCTCCAAATTGGATTTTTCTCCCCCTTGCACTAGTTTTCTGGATGCTTCTCACATCCCTTGCCACTTCCATGGCAACTCTGGTCGTTTTGGCCTTGTTCCCTGAAGGGCTGCTTGGCATCCGATTGGCCTGCTGCTGCTGTTGTTGCGTTGTTTGGCTATTGTTGAAAGGAGGGATTTGGGGAGGGCATGGTGTGGGGTTGAAAGCTAAAGCCTCCGTTGCTTAACCGAACTGGCTGTGTATTTTCTAGGGTGTGTGGCTGGCATTTCTCAAAAGAGCTAGATTTCCAAAGCTTTTGGCATCTGCATGGCATGTCCCCATATATGGCTGTGTGGGGCTGGCCTGCATGGTCAGGTTGATAGTTTGACCATTCACACATTCAAAGCATTTATTTTAGCCCGTCCTTTACAGGATATCTTGGACTTATTATATGAGGGAGGGAGGG